>JAODAC010000015.1:894324-973707 GCA_027575185.1 Mimaenictus wilsoni | reverse complement strand
CACCCGGCCCAATCCGGTCTCGCTACTGATGGTACTTGCTCTGAACTTTTTGTGCATATGGGTTTTTTTCCGGGGACTGTTGCAAGCGGATCGCGTTTTTACCGCGAAATCAGGAGTTCGCGGACGGCGCCGCTTGTTCAGTGGGGAGACCAAGCGGTCACCCATCCAACGCCTAGCTACGTCCGACGTTGCTTAACTGCAGTGATCTATCGAGCACCGAGCTCTACGACGCGGCAAACCGCCGCTTTTGAAAACTAGTAAAAAGCTTTTTTTTTCAAAATTTTAGAAATGTTTGACAATAAGTAAAATTAAATCCAATACTTTCTTCTTATTATTCTTAAAACCTGTTTACGTAGATACGTAAACATGGGAGCGTAATTACGCTGGGAACAATAACCAGATCGAGATGATAAGAAGAACTTTAAATCTTTTAATAATAATGTGTTTGTTCGTCTGTGTATGAATGGGCCATAATATCGCGGCAATTAGCCAAGAGGCCCGGACTTCCAAATAAAGTAGTTATCGGCCGGACTCTTGTTATCGCGACGTCATGCATCATTAGGAGATAAGTCATTAGTATATAGCGCCAGGTTTAGAATTAAGAAATAAAGTTAGTAGTCAAATGGATTTCATCGTGGTTAAATCTACCCTCTTCCATCCCTGCACTCCGTGCAAGAACTTGTGCTAGCGGACCTGCACATCATCTGCAGCGTACGCACAACGAGCATACAAAACCCAACCTTCAAAAGTATAAACACATCTATTAAATCAAACATATATTGTAATGAATTCAGTTACCGTTTATACAATTTGTAATAAATTCTGATATAAAATGAAATCTTATATAAATAATTTCAATTCAATTTATATAAATCTGATCTTTGACTTTAACCATTTTTATTCCATGATTATTATCCATATGATCTAAACATTGTAGAAATACAAAAACCAATTGTAATTTATGATGTGAAATTAATATCTTGTGTACTCGAAGTAAATATATCAGAATCATATATTTTTTATCTTGAGTTAAATCTTACATACATTAACCATGAATTTACAAACAAAATGCTGGAAATTTCAATAAAACCTGTGTAAAATTATTCACAGTGCGGCTCTAAATGAATTCTACGGCCGACAGTTTATCTAATTCTTTTCATGGATAATAAATTTCTCTACGTTTTCACACATTTTTCAAGTTGCGACGCCCACGCGTCAAAACGAACGTTTCAAGTGAAACATTGAACATCTGAATATTTTATGATCTGCTAAAATTGATGATTATGACATACATCAGGAATGACGTTCGGTGTTAAGCTTTTATTTCGATTTTTTCAGCTCCCTCGTATTGACATTGATTAAGAAAATGTCCCGAAGTGCTGGTAGTAGTTCGGTGGAGGTACGAACAACAGCGGGGGAGGTAGTCGAAGAGGAATGTTTGCAATTGTCGGAATCGCGTTATATCCTCGCGAAATACCGATTGCAAAAACCCGAACCGACAAAACGACGGAGTGATTCTTATGCAGATACTGGTGGTGTGGATGTGAATGTTGGTCCAGAATATCTAAGTAAGTTAATGGGTTTTCTTAAATTCGTTTTTTAATTTGCTAAACACTTTTGCAGCTCAGAATGTTCACGGCGGCGAATTTCATTGTAATCGCGAATCTTGCTACCAATTCGTGTGGTGTCTTTGCGTCCCTTGTATTGCTGCAAGTGTGTGCTGGATACGTTGTTGTGAAAAAATCTACGATTGTCTTGGGAAATACATCACGGAAAAGGAGGAAAAATCAGAGATGCGTTGTTGCACTATGAATTGTTGCCGATTATAAAGAGTCTTATTTAGAAGATGAATTATTTCCGAAAATAAATATATACATAATGTTAAAAATGAACTGAGTTTGATATCATTTGATTCAACTCTTTGACTTGTCACTCTTAACGAAATTTAAAGTGCCTGTTGCAAATTTGTAAATTTACTTGGTTCGCTATAATCGTGATTTTGACATAAAGAAATTTTTATTAAGTTTTAATGTACTATTTCTATTTAAAAATTGTATTGTGGTAAAACGAGTATTCCCTCACTTTTTGTTGATTATAAAAATCAAGCTCTAACTGGAAGATGAAGTATTAACTAAAAAAAAACTTTTCTCGTAACGAGCTCGTGTTTTCATAAAATTTAAGAAAGCTACCCATTTTTTTCTCGCGAACGTTTACCGCAACCGTGAAACGCATATTACTTAGCGCGCACGATAATCTTCACAGCAAAAGAATAAATAATGGTAAATATACTCGTTGTAAGTAGTAAAATAATGAATGTGTGTAGGTACTAAATGGTAAATGGACAGCGTTATAAATGACTTTTGTTGTAATGGTCCCAGGCTTAATGCCCGCAGTCAGGTTATCCAGTCGGTCAAGAGCGTTGAAGTTTTTCGGCTACATGCGCACAAATGAATGCTACGCATATTTTGGATTCAGGCGTGTTTGTGCAATGGCCGAGACAGGTAGAAATGTACCTACGCACGCGAGGTGACGGCGATTTACTTGCGGCCGATGAGTAGCGGACAGAGTAGTTTCGTGTGTAATTAATAATCATCACTTCCACACGTACGCTTGGCGAAAACAATCTTTCTTAAAAATTGCTTTAAGAATATGTTGATTTTGAAACGATTTTTGATGTTTAACATGGCAAAGATATTTGGATTATTTACAGAGTAAATTTGTACCTGTGATTTGAAATAATTGAAAACATTCGTATTTTAAATTTCGATAAGAGCCACGGCGATGAGCTGATTCAGTTGATTGTACATCAATCAATTTTAACTCGTTTTTCTCTCAATATTATTTTTCGATTTTGATAATTCTACCGAACCGATTTAGTTAAATAATAGCTCAATTTATAGATAATTAAATTCTTTAGAAATTGACGGCAACATGGTTTTTACTAAATATATATTTACATATGTTTTCGAACTTCTAAGTCGAATTTTGCCCTGAAATAAGGGATTAAGGAAGTTCTGCCTAGTTTAAAGATGTTTGTATCGAATAGTTCATGTTGAGCTAAACTATTCAAGAATATTCCTACCAAATTTCAACTTGATTGCTGTATTATTTACGATGTTATACCTCATAAAAGCTCAAAAAAATATTATTCATATGTTTACAAAACTTTTAACGCGTTTTTCACGCATCATCGTTTTCCGACTTTGCGTACACAATGGAGAAAATTCTAAGAAACCAATTTAACTAAATGATAGCTCAATTTGTAGATAATTAAATTTCCCAGAATATGACGTCAACCGTATTTTGAAAATTAAACATTTACATATTTTTTCGTATTTTTAAGTCCAATTTGTGTGCGAAAAATGTGCATTAAATTTAAAACTGTATAGAAATATCAAATTTTAAGTTTTTCTTGAAAGCACTCAACGTCATATTCAAGATAATTTTATATACTTTATAAAAACTTTTTCGTTTCGGTTGAAATTTGAGGATGTTAGAATGTGCGCAGTTGATCAAGTCATGAAACGAAGATGTTAAGAAGGAAACCATTTTTAACTTATTGTTAAATATCGATGAAAGAAGAATGCTTAACAATGCAAACTATACTGATATTGATCATCAAAACTTTTCGCAGCGGCGCAACATGTCTAATACCATACAATCGTATTACCTTACCGTCATATTGCATATATAGTAAATAAGTGTAATGAGAATGAAATATGAAGAGTTACGTGGCGGTCACAAAGCAACAGATATGCGCTTGTCGGCGATGTGTATGGCTCTATGTGTACACGTATGTTTGCGTACGTGGTGCATGCGCGACGCGTCGCCGCGGCCCCAACCAAGCCGGCAATTTGCAAATTGCGTGTCGAAAACGGCGGCGTCGACGATGCGTGGCGACTCTTGGCATCGCGGCTGCCCTCTGACATCGATTTTTCGACAGAGGCGGCGGCACCACGTAAGGCGCTGGCTGGATGCACGGCATCGTCGTCGGTCGTCCCGGCTAACAGTAAGTAACTGTACAACGACGCCGCGGCCGAGGAGGCTACTCGCGCTCGGCAAGCCAAGCGCTTCCTCATATCGCCGAATGCATTTTTGTGCAGGAAAAACTACAATCTGTTTCGTACATGCTGCGGCGCGCGTCACTCGCAAATGCAGGTGATTACAGATATGCGGTTAATGTGTGCGTGTTGTGAGCACTACACTACATTCCTCGCTTTGCTTTCGTACTTTGCTAAAAATTATTAATAATCGCGTGGCGAGCTAGTGATAAACAGTGGCGACTCGTCCATGAGAATTGTAATATATTAAAGTGTCTAGAATTTGTCTAACTTTGTCTGTCGTGAAGCTTTTCGTATGATTATACATTTTTGCCCTGTAGAGAACAGAAAGAAAACTGAACTGAAGTCCAAATTATCAAAAAACGCTGATGTTCAGTCTGAATTGAAGTCATTTCCATTCGAAAGTATCAAAATCATAAAAAAGGAAACAAAACTGAACTGAAATAATTTACAATTGAAATTATTAACAACATCAGTGTTCAAGGAAAATGAATATATTTAGATTTCTGAGTAGGATGAGTGGCGCCATATCCCAACGATGAACTAAATATCAAAATATTTGGTGCCATCTATTAATGAATAGTTATGCATATATTAGTGAATAGTCAAAACTTGCTGTTGAAATAATATCCACTAGAAAGTATCAAAAACAACAGTGTTCAAGAGAGTCTTCATCTATCAACGATGCTCCAAAGTTGACAGATGGTGCCACTCATACCAGCGTTTTCCTAGCATGTACCGCCACTGGTAATAAGTAATTAAACTAAGAATACAGGCGGCTAGATTGCATGAATAATGATTATTTGATAAGCACTTCTTCGGCAAGGGCATACGGCGCACGTACGCGGAATGCCTGCATATTTGGAATATGGCATTTCTCAAGTCGTTAATTTCGCCGCTCGTCCGTTGCCCGCCGGTCGGTTGACGGCGGCTATCGGCCCTCCCCAATCAGGAACAACTGCAAATCGCGCGGTTGTAAAATAATTAAGCAGATTATCGTAATGAAATGCATTAGGTAATTATTGTAGCAACTCGCCTGAGTAACCCGAACGTATGCATGTAAGGAGCCGTAATCACAGAGGCGAAGACAAGCTGACGAATAACACACGTCAAAAACGGTTTGCACGTGGCAATTGTCATTAAAATTCATTAATTTAATTTAAAAATTGCTTAGTTTCAATTTTACATGGGTGCTAATTTAATTCCCCAGTGCAGGGGAACTTTTAATTATAGTTTTGTCATATAGTTGTATGTAATTACTTGTTAAATGATTAACACTTATAACGTACAATATAAATGCAAATAATGTGTAACAGCAGTGTGGATTCCTGAGATTTTTTTTCTGTTAGTGTTTTCTTGTTGGTGCTAATCATTTTATTCATTTAGGTAATGTCTTAGACACGCTTAGTGGTTACATGAAGTAATTATCTTCGCGTTGGATATAATGTGCCTCAGGTAGCAATAAATTCCAACTTCAATAAAGTATTGACACCAATTGTATGCCACATAAATTAGTTTTGCATAAAAATGTGGGAAGGCGTATATAAAATTGGAATCTAATAGGAAATATATTTTATAGAAATCATATAAATCTTTTAATTGTATAATATTACAGTACATGTTGAGACCACCCCGAGTTGTTATTGATTATGTTATAATTTCTTTAAGGTTTACTTATAATTAGATTATATTTGAAAGTAATAATACAGTGATTAGTCTATCGGTTATATTTTTAAGCAGTTATTTGAACTAGGAGGGTAAACCGCGTTTCTACGTAACGGTAACGGAACGAAGGCAGTGTTCTCTCTCTCTCTCTCTCTCTCTCATGCATACTGCAACGGTAGGCGCGGTAGCACGATTTCGAATAGATGTTTCTCCCACTCTCTACACAGTGTTTATTGGGTGATAGACATATACTGTTGAAAGTGAGCAATAACCTGTAACCCCATCACGTTTCTGTTAGTATTTATAAAATATTTCCATTATAAACTATTTCTAACATTTTTTAAATCTTTCATATGAAATTCTCCCCTTAAATGTATATAGTTTTTTAAATACTAACAACTGCTGTTTTTGGTAATAGGCTATTATATTTTAATATTAATTACCTGCGGTTTAATAATAGTAGAAAATGACCAAAGCTGCCCAGTATGGTAATAGTAACAATGCTTAACCTCACCGTTGATGGTTTGCAATGGCGGTTTCGTGCCTTCTAGTAGCCGTAATTCATTCTAATGGTCACCGCAGATGATACGCCGCACACTCTTCGGCTCTTTGTTATAATACGCGCCGCGCACGCACCGCACATTAACAGTTTTTCTACGCTCCGCTTCCATTGCTGTGTGACCGATGTGCGTTCATTATTCTTCCTACATTTGGGGTTTCGTGACCGAAACACGCACAAATTAAATATCAAAATCAAACTGGATACAACAACTTTCATATCTTTCATATTTATAATGTTTTTATTTGGGTGGCACATATTTGGAAATTTTATTTGTAATTATCTACAATAATACTTAATTTGAGTGGTCCTTGTAAGAGCTAAAACTTTGCTAAAAAGTAGCCTAGTTTTTCCTGCATAGATAGATAGAGGAATATATATGTAATAGTATGGATGGTATATGTATGGATGGAATGTATATGTAATGGTAGAGAATGAGTCCTTTGATATTCATAAACAACTTCACTGAATGTTCCACCTCGATATTTAGGAAAGGTCATAGCACATACTGATACTAAAGGAACACGTAACCAACTACGCCGCCCCGCATCGTGCCGCGACAGAAATTAAAAAAAAACAAACATCTCCAAAGAGTTAAATTAAAAAAAGGATAAAAAACAGCCCATTTCTCAATCTGAAGGAATATACAGATTACAAAAAGGGAAAAGTTATAATCAGATTGTTAGTTTCTGAGTTAAAAGCCGCCAAAATTCCGCTCGCATTCACCAGTTGATTCTCCATCTTAAGCGTATAGAAGTTTTACTTCAAAATTGTTTTACAACAACTCTAGTTTGACTTCTTAGAAATTAAGGAATCACATTTTACACCAACTAAAAAGCACAACATAATATAACCAAATAAGTTAGTAAATAATACATTTAAAAACATAAAATCATCGAGTGAAAAGTGAAACTAATTACATTGTAGTCGTATATTTTAACGATAGTTAACTCAATGCACCGATATGTACACAGTAAATTGTTCAAATAGCGTCGTCGATGTCCATTTGCAATTAAAATACGCGGCGATGGCCATAAACAAATCAACATATACAAACAATAAGCAATCTGGACGCCAACGCACTTCGGTAAAAAAGGACAATTATCGTCATTTCGTATACCAAACTCTGGCGTATGTAATTATTTTCAAGCGCAGTTTTCTGTCAACGCGCACCGCCGATGAAAACAAGAAAAAAAAAGTATAAGACTGCGTCGATTGTTTAATATATCCTGTAGGCTGACAATGTAATAGACGTTAATTGCCCCAGTGCGAGAACGAGTTTTTTTTCGGACCGGTGTAGAATTAATTGAGCCACACGCAAACGGTGCGAATAAATATCGCCCTAATGAAATTAAAATTCATTTATTCCTTTTCGACTGTCGTCTAGTAAACATGCACGACGATTCCAAGAAGGTTTCTGCTTAAATTATCTGTAAAACTGCGTGCTATACTCGTACTTTGCCACTGCGATGCATTAGCTAATTAATGAGAAGGGTAATTTCGCTGAATCTCAGCAAAACACCTCATTCTCATTCTTATACTAGTTTCTTAATTATACAAAATTTTAGTAAATTGACGAAAGTTTTAAATATTATAAAGACATTTTCTTATAAATAGTATGCTAGAAATAAAGCAAGAAATTAATCATAACTTTTAATAGAAACAAATAAAAGAACAATCACAAACAAATGCAGTGTCATGCCAAGTCGATTCATTAATTAATGTTGATGCATTGTTGAATTGAATCGGAAGTCGTTGTCACAACGTGTGCATCGATACATCATTCGCTGGCGCTCCGTAATCATACAATCATCAACATCGGCGCTGTAGATCATTTAATTTCGTTTCTGTCATTCAGCATTTCGCTGGAAGTTCATTCATTTATTCATTACACAATCTATTATCGATTATAAATAGTGCTGGGGTTATAGCGGGACGTATGCTGAAATTAATAGTTCGTAGAGTGGCGAGTGGCTTTCACGTAGTCGAATGCCAGGTTTGGCTTTAATTTTAATTAATGACCCTTGTAATAGTGGGCTTGCAGGATAGGTTCGTTGTTTTTTAGAAATGATAGCACGAATATTTCCTCGAAAGTTTTGAGTCATTCAATAATTGGATCGAAATAAGTAGATTATTAAATGTAGACAAATATAATTTCATTATAATTTGTATATGGTGTGCTTTAATTTGTTTTTAAACAAATGCGTATGATTTTGTACGCTCTATTATAATTTTTAATTTTTAATAAATAGGCTGTAATTGCGTATTTTAAGTAACTAATCGTGAAACTGCTCCTGGAGTGTGTGGAAAATTTCACCCAGAATCGATTTGAGTATGATTTATAGTCCTAAAATGAAAGGAAATATGAAAAAATTGAAAATTAGATTCAATTTTCAAGAGTTATAAAATCACTTCCAGTCAATGTATCGTAAAATATGTACCTACAGTTTATGGCAAATTTCAACGTGAATCGAATAGTGCGTGAATTATACACCTTTGATTAATGAAATATGAATAAAATAATGCTTTAGGACAATTCATTTTTATGAGACCTACGATGACCACGAAATATGACTAAAAGTCAACGACTTATAACATGATTTCTAATTCAATAATTCAACATCCTAATCCAATAGTTTGTCTGAAATTTAATACTAAATCGATTAGAGCAAGATTTGTATAAATAGGCAGATATCAAATAAATAAAAATGCTTTCTGTAGCATTAATTATTTCATAACTTTTTTCTGACAGTATTTTCACTGCTGACTTTTTTAGTCTCAACTTTCAAGATGTATAAAATCGGTTCTAGGCAATTGAGAAAAATAATTGTTCCAGGAGTTAATGGCAAATTTTATACTGAATCGAATTGTTCATAATTTATATTTCTAGGAATATGACAAAGGCAAAAAATGAAGGAATGCCTGGGACAAGTCATTTCTCTGCGATCGACAAGAAGAGTAATTTTCGGAATTCTCGATTTTTTTAAATAACATTCGATATACAAATATATGCCCCCTAGTATGTTATTTGTCAATTTCACAATCATATTTGTTAAAAGTACATTCCGCTTATAACAAGATAATTAAATCTTCGCATAATTTGCAAAGTAACAAGTCTATACTAAAAAAGAATAAACATGTTAAAAACAAAACTAAAAACAGCTGTAATTCTAGTGATAGTTTCCGTTCATCGGACAATAAAAACGTCAAATTGATGGTTATAAATTGTTGTTAATTACATGTTTTTTACTCTTTCACTCCATTCTCGATTTTTTCAAGCCTAGTTGCCTCTCATTAGTTGCATCGAAGTCCGAGTCGAGTCGAAGTAACAGTTATTACTCTCATTTCGTTGATCATTACAATGAAGACAAATGCAATACGTTGTCTAGATTTCAGCTCTCCAAGTCGAATTAATCGAATTAAATCAGCTCAATTATCCAATTATTTCCACTCTTGTTTTTTTACACTTTAGTTCAACTTTTTCTACGTTTCTGTAGCACCGTCACCAATTATTGGGTAGATTACTCGGTGTAATTCACGACATTTATTGTTCCATTTCACTTAGACAATTTGTGCCTCATTACGAACCCCCAATTAAGCACCATTTTAAAAATATATACGCGGGACGACAGTAATAATTAAAACTATAGAGAATTGAGATAACAAAAAAAGAAGTAGACGATAAAATCATCGTTGGAGATGCGTTGGATGTGGGCGTTTTTGAACGTCCTGCATTCACCAACGAAAAGATCACAAGAATAGAGTTTAATCAAAAAGTAAAAATAGAAATAAAAATAACAATAAAAATCATCGATGGTACGCAAAACACCCACAAACGTGGCCGTCCACTGTTAACCGATGAATATAATACGTTTATATTGATAGAACCTAGAATAATGAAACAATAATAAATAATATCAATAAATCAAGTATGGACATAAACTAGCATGCAATTATTTATTAGAACATTGCTGTTTGAATATGAAAACATAAAAGAAAAAGAAAATTAACATAGATAGTAAATTTCTAGCATAATTTATTATTTATTGCTATCGATTAATATTTATAGTCAAAAATTAATTTATTTAATGGCGACTTAATTATAGCAGACATATAAGTTTTGTTGGAGGATTTAACAGTTTTTTTTTATATTTTCATTGACCTCAAATGTATCTTGTTGGCCATACACTTTTTGAAAGTTCATCTGCAATTCCGCAATCGACTTGACAATGATGTTTTAATCAAGAAACAAATAGCTTTAACAGTATTCATAATCATAATCTGCAGACTGATGCATTCGGCTCAACTTGCAGCTTCTTTATGTCATTGTTATTTTATATTATGTACATTTAGGTGGATATTTTTTAAGGACACGGTCAATATGCACAGAGATAATCTTCTTTGAGGTGATTTCACTGACATTTTACACTGGATGTTTTTTTATATCAGAATTAAACCTATATTCATACATTTTCCACAAGTATATTAGGAATATCGTTAAATAAATAATTCTTTTTAATATAAGCAAAGAGTTAGTTTTGATTAAGTTATTGAGCAGGTTTGATTAAAGAAGTCTGAAATATTGAAGGATGTTTGAGGTAAAGTTTATGGAACAATCAGTATATGCCGCTTTAAGGGGTATTGTATGCGGCTAAGTTATGAATAATTTGCAGCTTTAGATGGATAGTCGCAGATGATTTTATTCGGTCACCCGTCGCGTTCGAGATGAGGCGTTCACACCATCGCGACAATCTTCATCATCTCATTGAATTCATGGATGTGGACGGTGCCCGATTGTACGTAATCGTTGATACACCACATTTCGTGGCGGTTTTATACAATGGGGTACTCAACAGTTGGGAAATTGGTTATTTCGTTGCACAAAAAAGGGATGGAAATTGATATTGTTTTTTTGTGATTTGTTTGGAGATTGTAGGAAGTATAAGGAAATGTTTAGTTTCTTCTTCTTCGTTCACCCGCCTTGTCGCTGATCGGGCGTAAACCTGTGGCTTGTCATTCTTCCAGAATTACTTCTGGGTAACTATGAGCACATTAATTTTCTTTGGGTAGGTTGCTAGCCTCGCCCAAGGTAAAGAAGACTCCTATAACAACAACCACAGATGTTAATGTGGTTGCCGGAGCGAGTAGAGGTGTTATTGTCACGACCAGGATTTGAACATGGAACCCCCAGCGTGGTAAGCATCTTACCAACTGGGCTACTACGTAGCAAATTTTGTAAAGAGAAGAGAATACTTGGAGAATACTTAAACAATACCTAAATAGCTTGTATGATAAATTGCTGTAACATATTCTCTACTTATATGATCCTAACATAACACATTTAGTTTTTTTTTCACTTTAAAACAACTATAATTAAGTTAAAGTACTGGATGACATTTTTGGAAGGATTTCATTTATTTGACTTAATTCAATTGCGTACACTCTAGTGTCCTTAATTTTGATCAAAAACAAAAAACCAAAAAAGAGTTTGCAACGTTTATAAAACAAGCTAGAATATGACGTCGCGTATTTTTAATAAAAAGTGAAAATTGTATATTTTTATACATTTTTAAATTAACTTTAGCATTTTTGACATAAGAATTCCGCTTAAAAATACGAAAAAAATGTAAATGTACAGTTTTTTGAATACAATTGATATCATATTCTAGAGAATTTCATTATATATTAATATGCCATTATTTGGCCAAATCGGTCCCGTAGAATTTTCTCAATTGGGTACCCAAAATAAAAAAAAAACGACGAAAAACGATGAAAAACAACAAGATTTATGGCCTCCTATGTTTTCTACTTTGACTATTCGTCACTAAAATTGCCATTTTGATTCTTTCGTACGGCGCAAAAGGGCGAAACATTCTACTAACAGTAATTATTTCAATATATGTACTAGGCGTACAAAATTCCTCCAAAACCCAAGGCGGACAAGACAATTCGAAATGATCTCATTCTACAATCCTCAAAAAAATTCAAAAAATTCACCTCAAATTAATTAAACTTTAGTTTACAGTACCTGATGATGCCGCATAGGCGAAGTACGTATTGTACGAAATTTAAATAAACAAGTAAAACGTCTAAAGTATTAAGTGACTTAACGTTTCTAACTATTATAAACTTTAGTTTGTTCACCATGTTATAATAACGGCTCTGCCGCGGCGTCGACTTGTCTGCCATCGTTAAAACAGCGCTCCGCATAAAATCGAAGCGCAAAACCGATTTCGGAATTTGGGTAAAACATTATTTTCATTTCCGCCGCAAGGTGTAGGTCAGACGTTAACAAGTGTACGAGTGTACCATCCACTTCTCCATAGAAAGTGTGATATATCTACAGTCGGTAGATACGATCTGCAAACCCGCATGCGCACTCTGATATAATATTTTAAAAAAATCAACTTTATACTACCTCCATTTATTAACATTTTAAAATTACCACGAATGTGAAAATACTGGTTAAACTTCATTTATAAATATGAACACGTTCGACATCACCACAAAAATATCCACAAAAATATGCTTTTAACTCCAAACGCACGTCGATGCTTAATTAATTAGCATTCCAAGTTTAATTAAAACCTCGCACTCGTGAGCTTTCGATTTTGATTAAGTATGATCGATAAACGTTTCGTCAAAGAGCAAATAGATTCCTAATCTATTAATTGCGTTTCCAATTTAAAAACCAAGAAAAATCGAAGTAGTACGATCGTGACTTACTTTTCCGACGAGCGTACGAGTAATTAAAAAACATTAAATGTTTCTATGCAGTTTCAAGTTGAAGTGCGTGTATATACAAGAAGGTACAGAGCAATAAGAATTATTAATTTGGCTCCTGACCTCTGCGCATTGCTCCAGCGTTCGACAGTTTATTGGCAGACGTCTAATTAGGCAGATCGGTGTCGTAAAATTATAACATTCCTTGCATAACGCACGCCAAGGTAGTTAATAAGCTGGCTTATTGTACAAGAACTTATTTATGTGGATTTTATTTATTTATGTTTAATTAGTGGCTAAATGTTGTCGAAGAAATGCTACAGAAGCTGTTCGTACCGTTGGTATGCAATACTTCGTTTAATGGAGCAACGTATATAACTAATCAAAAGGTAAGTCAATCAATTACAAGACAACTTCCAGAGCATGTTAATCATCGATTTCTTATTATTTTGCATTCATACAAGTGAAACTAGCGATCTACCGGTTTCATGTTGAGAAATTTATTTTGAAGTCAACGTGCTTTATTTGGACGTTTAAGAAGTTAACCTTAAAGTTGTACTATGCCATTTTTTGTACACTTCTTTCACCAAATGAAATTACAGGTAAATTTAGAAAAAAATGGTTAATTTTTATTACGAGTCTTGTTGAAGGGCTGATTCTATTGTTAACAAAATCGATATAACCAATCTAAAATAATAATTGATATATGTTATTGTCTATCGACCATTTCGGTCTCTCCATTTTTTGTACATTTTTGTATTTACAATGTTATTTGTTATTGATGTTTATATTGATGTTGTTGAAGCATGGAGTTGAACAGTGTGTAGTAGTAGTATGTTATAGAGTGTGAAGTATTGAGAGTTGCATCTTATGATGTGTATGTTGATGTTTAATTGTTGAAAGTAGATAGTTGGTAGTTGGTAGGGTAGAAATGTGTGTGTGTATTGTGTATGTGAATTAATTATTAATTCACACTGATGAATTGTCCCGGGGATTCGAACCCCGTCTGCCTGCGTTATAAGACCAACGTTCTACCCACTAGGCTGCCCAGGTGGGCAAAATCAATCTAATCGTCATAATTTTGTATAATATATTTACAGCAATTATTTATGGTAATTGGAGTAGTATGGTGATATTCTGCCATGTTTCTGCTATTTTCTGATGAGTTAATTGCTTTTTTAACGTCTTATGGACAATTCCATGTAAAATTATTAACGCAAAAATCTCCGACTTGCAGCGTTCAAAAAATCTTCTTCCCTAAACAATATAAAAACATTTTGTAGTAGTATTTTGTAGTTAACTTCTTAACTAACGGTCCAACTCCAACCGAACGTATTTTATTTAGTCAAAATTGCATCACGTGTGCTTATTCTGTCCATGTCATTACACTGAAACGTATCAGAATTCATGACGTGAATGAAGTTGGGACAAGCGTAGGCGACGTTAAACTCTATACTTATTGTTAGTTTTGGATCTCGCTTATGGTATGTAATTTTTTTGCAATTAACAGGCCATTTTAGAAGCATTTAAATCTAGATTTTGACTAGTGTTAAATTTCTGTTTGGTATTCAACATCTGGATTGTTGAACTGTTGCGTTGAGTTGTGTGTGCTGTCAGCGTTTGCAAACTGCGAACATTATGTGTGCTTATAGAAAGCATTTAATGGCAGGTAATTACATTAATAGAAGCTTTTAGTCACCCTCGGGGCGGCCGACGTATCATTTCGATAAGTACATATCATTACCCAGACGATGCGCGCAGAATATATGTAACAATGTGTGCGATGTTGTAGTTTGCCGGCGTTTCTAGGCGCTTGTAAATCCTTTCGAACGTGCGGCGCAATCGTAATCGCACCACGAATTATGATTGCGTCGAGAGCGCGAAGGTGTCGTCGATAATTGAAACCTTGCATGACCTGATACTTGAAATGTTAACACGCCATTACGCCACGCGGTGCGACGCGGAAAAAATGTTGACAATTCCGAAAGTACACATCGCACGGTATTAGTCACAATGTGGCTCTCTAATTAGCCGCTACCGTGATACGACATCAAATGCGCCAAATTTGGACGTCGTGTGCGGATTGAGAAAAATTTCCCGTTTCTTGTGCGGCAAATGGTTGTTTGGCTGCAAAACAACGCGACGACGACGGCGAATGCACCAAATCGACGCGATGTATCAATTAATCGTGGGTGTTTTACTGAGCGTTTTTGGTTTGTGCTTGTTGCACGGCATGCGATGCATTTCTCTCATTTTCTCAGGCGACTGTAGTCAACTTGCTTTATGTCGGGATGCCTAATGTTGGTTTCTCTTGTGATCGCGTTTAGAAAGCGCTATTTTCGTCGATTGCTTTATGACTTGAACGGAATATTTCGAAAAATATTCAATGTTCAATGATCACAATCAGTATATTAAAATGAATGTGATAATATTTTTTTAAATTTTTTTATCTTGTCGAATAATATACACTTTTCGTACCCGCTTCGGCGGTACATATACTAAAATTGGAACGATACAGAGAAGATTAACATGGCCCCTGCGCAAGGATGACACGCAAAATCGTGAAGTGTTCCACATTTTTACATTTAGAACTGATTCAGAAATGGATAACAAAAAAACGGACTTTCTTGAATCACTCGTTCCCTTCATTGTATTACCATCTATCATCCACACTCATTCCTTAACTCCAATTGGCTCTCACTTGCAATCTTTGATATCGGTAATGTAAAAATGCAACTTTTTGATATTATTTACCACTGTCATTATTATTACTACATTACATACATTATTATATTTTTCCGTATCGATTTTCATGGTGAAATGTCATACATATCCTACGAGGCGACATATCCGTACTGGTAGAACTCGTAGTTCTAGTCGAGGGTGTGAGGAAATGTGCCGAAAGAAGAAAGACCTGTAATTTTGACGGCAGACACACCTATTCCCAGTTCGTCAGAAATGTATCGCCTTGCCTAATTATTTGTCATTCAGAAATATCAAAGAATTTTTGTGGCTGCGTAATTAAACGTTTATTGTGCCCAAAGAAATTTGGGAAATTTGACCACACTCAATTTTTTGGAAATATCAACATTCAATGCAATGTAATTTGCATACTAGAAGAAGTTCTCGTATAACATTACTTCCTATATTTGAATTTCATAAAGAATTATCACAAAGATTTCAACGTTTTTTTTAATTTTTAAGTCTAATTATGTTTTATCAGTTAAGTAAATTGAAAAACTGGGTCTCTTTTCTTTAATGTAATACTAATGAGATTAAGAAACATCTCCTAGGAGAGAGCAGAGAACCCCATTCAAAAATCATTTATTGAATCTGCCACGCTATAATCAATGTAGCAACATTCTGCTATTGTGGCATAATCATTGCGGACACCTCCCGCTCAAAGCCAGAACATGATTTGCACGCGCTTTATTTATGCAGCCCGGAGGTAAGACGTTGGCTGCGCTGCGCTGCGCGCGCTATAAATCTCCAGGTAAAATCTATAAATAAAATCACAAAACAAGGCTAATGCTAACACGCACATTCTGGCGCAATTTCTTCGTTGCATGCTCTTTTCCAGATCAACGCGGACATGTGTTACAATGTGCTACGTGCACGCGGTCACCATTTATTACCGTGCAATACTCTCTTGCTAATGTATGTTATTTCATTAATTATTGAATATACGCATTGTCATTTCAATGCGCCGGCGCCGTCCACTTCAACATGAATGCTGCATGCAGTCAGCTGTAATTTATCGACGGTGGTGATTTATAACAAGTTCAAGTACATGGTATATTTTGCAAACGTCTGTTTTAGCAATGACATTTTTGCATTGTTTTGCAATACAGCGAACTATTGCGATTGGAATACAAGCGCTTTGAGTGTATTGATGTTGTTCTACTCGTATATACGAGTACTAGCAGAAGTATTGAGCAAAAATCGTCCCGGTGCGAATGCGGGCGTCTTGCCTACAATTCATTAAAGACGTGTAGTTGTTCGTTTTGGGTTCGCATTGATGTGGTTTATGTTCGTATCATAGACACCCACAGCCATTGTTGAATCGACAACGACAGGCGAGGAAAAATGAAGAAAACGACTGTAGCGTTAGCGCGTAGATGCGCGAGTACGTCGTGTTCGTCTGTGCTTGAAGAACCGAAGAAGGAAGAGCCCCGACATCAGAGCAGACCAACAAACAAACAACAGTAATAATAAGTTTGTTGCTTAGAGAGGACAATCGATTGTAGCACGTGCGCAACGCGGGCCTTTTCTTTTTCCTTTCGGCGTCATCTTACCGCGATGTGTGTATGCCTGCTGCATGTGCCTTCCATGATGAATAATGCACAGATTGTGCGGGGCATGTTAACTGCTGGTTGCTGTATTATGTAGCCACAGTCGGAACCAATGTAATAATAAGCTGAGTATAATTATGTTGATGAGCAAATTTGGTTTTATTAAATTCGTAACACATTCGAAACGCTTTGTTAAACTTCTTCAATATTCGTTTTTAGTTGACGTTTAACTCTTCAAATAGTTTTAGTTAATGAGATGATTGGTTAAGACTAAAGAAAATTGGATATTAGTCAGAAACTGGTGTAAGAACAAACGGGCAAAAATGTGTATTTCTAATTTGGAGCTAGTATAATACCAGAAGAAATTGATTCTTATTATGGCTGTATTGCAGATTTACTACAGGAATTACGTAATTTGTGAATGATTTATTATTTAGAGATTAACGAAAACACCATTATTTATACTTCATTTCGTTATTGCTGTTTATTTGGTTCTGAAATTCGTTTCATCAACTTAACTGTTACTTTATCTTATGGTCTCCTTAGGTTTGTATGAAAATTGGTACTCATGTAGAATAAGACTAGGAACTAATTATACTCGAGGAGGTGATGCAAGAACACTTTTCTTGTAAATCTGTGGGGTCAACCCCGTAGCCTCTCTTTGAAAATACAGAATAATTTTTAGGTTTATGAGTAGTGACTCCGAATTTTATTTTCTTACAGAATGCTTACAATGATATCTGCTGCGTTCAATAGAAAACATCATGTTAGTTGATAGCCGGAAGGAATCGTTGGATATAAATACTCCTGCTCAGAGCTATGAAAGATTCTGTACTGAAATGTGTTATTCTCTTTGATTTGATACATTTGTAATGGTTCCAGTAAAGAAATAATGTATGATGGTTGGTATCAATCGAATCAGCTCTTCGACGAATCAACTCTACACGCTACAAGCACCAGTCGAAAAATCAGGGCTCTAAAGATATATATTCTTTTGAGTCATAAAAACAACAAATGTAAAGGACAAAAGGCACTCGGTTCATTTTTCATACAAAAATCTTTAATCAAATTTGTCACGATTTAGTCACCAACGTCAAAGCAGTATCATTTGTCACCAAAAAATTAACATTTATAAAATGATAACATTTTGACCAATCAAAATATGAACCTTAAAACGTATGATTAATAGCAACTCTATAGGTTTATAAATTTTGCAAGCCATTAATTTAATAATATATTTATTTACATGAACTTGTCAAGGAGGTCGTGTCATGTTCTGTCACTGTTATCCATGCAGACATTTATGGTTAGCTGCTACCAACCATATTCACCAAACTATTTATCTCAAAGCCTTGACAGCTATTTCTCATAATCGACAGACGCAAAGCAATGCGACTAGGTTGGTTACATTCCTCTTTATTGTTCAGTCAAAGGTTAAGTCTTTTTCGGCGTGCGACAACACCAAATCGTATATATACAAATACGAGTACACGATTGCAAATGGGCGACAAGGCCCGCCGCACTGGAAACTGAATAATTCCCGGCTTGCGCAATAAACATTTGGGTATTACATTCGGATTTGATCTCCGATTATAAATCAGATAATAAAAAGAAGTGGTCATGACACAGGCGACGCGTGGAAATTTATGACGTATAAAAATGATGTGATAATAAATATTGAGTAGAATTGTGTAATACGTTCGTATATCTTCGAATGGAGGTGGCACCGTAAAATGGCGTCCTCGCAGGAGGAAATGGATCAATATCGAAATGTGCAGGGCATGTGCGCAGGAAGGAAATCAGTGGTTTTCCACCAATGCGGTGGCAAAGTGGGTAATTTGCTTAGAGTGCGCATGCTTTGGATTTTCTTGATAATGAAGGATATATGATGTATTCATGCTGAATACAATTTGATACTATTTTAGATTTCGAAACAAAACGACAAAGAAAACTTCTAAAAATATGCCAGTTTTAAAGAATCGTATACTTTTTATTATCAAACACTAGACACATTTTTTTACTTTTTGGGAATTTTTGAGATGTAGAAAAAGAAGTTTAGACGTGAAATTTTCCGAATTAATAGCATTATTAATAAATGAATGATTTAGGGTGATATTATATCTTATCTCGGGTGGAGGATATTACGAGACTCACGTCAAAGCTTCTATGCCAAACTTCATATACCATCTATAAATTGCAACATTTAAAGAAGAAGAAGAACATTTAAATCAAATTAATCAAATCGAAGAGAATAACACGTTTGCGTTTTTAGCATCATATTGATTTTACACTAGCCAATGCCAAAAAGTATCGGTGGCCATAAGGATGGATACTATGTTCCGATATTTTTGATCATTCAAATTTCATCGATTAAAGATGGGATTTTTATATGGGATATAAGGCAAGCGAGAAAGTCCTAGGAACAAAAGATCGCAAACCAGAACAGAATGGTTCGACGAGGAATGCAGAAATGCAATACGGAATAGAAACGAAGAACACGAAAAGTATGCGGAAAGGCGCACTCGAGAAAGGAAGGAAAATTTTAACAAGGCGCGCAAAGCAGCAGAAAAAGTCTGCAGAAAGAAGAAGCGGGAATACGAAGCGCAAAATCTAAACCAGATGCAAACAAGATTTTGTAAACAACAAAACGAAGGATGCATATAAATAAGTAAAACAGAGGCGCCAAGGATACAAACCACAGACAGAGCAATGCAGAGACAACACAGGGAAAATCATCTGTGATGAAGTATCAATTCACAATACATGGGTAACCTATTTTAAAACTCTGCTAAAAAACGAGAATACCGCAGAAAAGATAGAAGAGATACAAGAAGGCAGAACCCCAATACGTCTGGTAGGCGACGAAGAAGAAGTGGAACCGCTAAACGGCAAGGCACCAGGTATTGACGGTATTCATGCAGAAATTCTGAATCTAAACAGCCCAAGAATGCAAGAACGGATCTTGGAAATAATACGAAGAATATGGCAAGAACTACAAATGTCTTCTTAGTGGAATATTGCGATTATATGCCCAATACTTAAAAGGGGTGATAGACTGACATGCAACAACTACAGAGGTATCTCACTGCTATGCACATGTTACAAACTCCTGATGGCACTAGTAAACAGAAGACTATAAAAATATGCAGAAAACATACTAGGTGAGTACCAAGCTGGGTTCACGAGAGAAAGATCAACAATTGACCACCAGCTCTGCGTAGTAAAGGAAAAGTTAAGGAAGGCCTGGGAATTCGACATAGGCGTATATAACATATTTATAGATTTCCAAAGAGACTACGATACGATCAACAGAGAACAACTCCATAAAAAAATTAGATGAATTCAAGATACCAAACAAACTGATAAGACTGATCAAAATAACTTAGGTGGGATCAGTCGCCCGTGTGAATATAAATAACAAGCTGACCGAACCATTCAAAATTAACCAAGGACTAAAACAAAGGGACGGGCTGGCACCGATTCTGTTTAATATAGCGCTATTAGGAAAGTAGATGTAGCAGGACACAACCTACTAACTAATCGAACGTCACAGATCGTAGCATATGCTGATGGCATCGGGATCATGAGCCGCAATAAGGAGGCTTCAGAACACATGTATAGGCAAATCAAATCAGCAGCAAGATGCGTAGGTCTGAAAGTGAATACGCAGAAGACCAAGGCTATGAAACAGACAAAGGACAACATAATATGGACATGCAAAGAGGACCACATAGAAACTGTACAAAGCTTCTCCTACCTAGGAGTAGAGTTAACAAAAAAAAGATGGGACAGAGGATGCGGAAATGAGAAGGAGACTGCACGCAGGAAATAAGGCTTATTACGCATTGTCAAATATTTTACGGTCAAACAATATACAACGAAGAACGAAACTGAGACTTTATGCCGCGATATTAAGACCAATCATATGCTATGGATGTGAAATGTGGACGCCAACACAAGCACAACTAAACAATCGACATATATGAGCGAAAGATTCTCAGAAGAATATTAGGACCGATACAAGAGGATGGGGTGTGGAGCAGGCGCTATAACAACGAGCTATATGCATTAGCAGAAGAGTCGCACATCTCAACATACATGCGCCTTCAAAGACTAAAATGGGCAGGGCATGTAAGCAGGATGGAAGAAAGCAGGACATCCCATAGAATGCTAATGACCAAGATGTAGGGCAGCAGGAGAAGAGGACGTCCAAGAAAGAGACGGGTGGATGAGATGAGCGAGGATGCAAGGCAACTCCTACAGTCGACTAACTGGAGGAGAGATACAAGGGATAGGGAGAAATGGAAGAAGAAGCTGAGGGAGGCCAAGGCTCATTAGCGGGCTGTAGCGCCAAGAAAGAAGAAGTCTATAAGAAGATATAAAAATGTGATTATCTCGGAAACTAACAGTTTTCTCGGGGCAAAATCGAATAATGTTCAATAAATATAATTTGGTGAATCTAATATGATTAGGATCAGTTCTTCAATTTGCACAGGTTTGAAAAAGTTTAATTTCAGTTCTGGAATTTGCCTAGAACACTTCCTAATATTAATATTTTAATGTTCAACATTTGCTTAGTTTTATGGTGACAAATAGCAATATGATTTATAGTAACTTAAATTTCGTATACCATACCATAAGGAATAGAAATGAAAAGTTGAATCTTCGCTGTTGTTTTCGTTTCCATACAAAGAACAAACTCATTTAAATAACTAGTTATAAATCTTAAACCCATGAATGAAAATTATCTCTCTGCGGCGTCGAAGAGCCTAGCAAAAGCTAGCACTTATCGTACGAGGTGCTGGCTGGACCCGTTCGACTGGTAGACGTGGAAAGCGATGGCATACACCACGCAGGATGGCCAAGCCAATGTGTGTTTATAGTCCTTTTTTTTTCGTCGTGCACGCTCATTCGAAATGGACATATTTATTCCCGTTTCATATCTTTATAGTCAAAATGACAATCCGTTCGCGTATGCGACTAATGCAACTATCGATCCATCTACCAATATCTATCTAACTTGGCGCATGGAGGGTCGTAATTTATTCCTATACTTATTTTAGAGCGAGGTGTCCGCTCAGCTCAATCTTTGGATCGTCGAAGAATGAAATTACTTGGCATTGGAGACTAATGTCTCGGTTGGGCAAAAGTATGAGGAAGGAAATGGAGGTTACGCGTCATTCGGACGTTTGTAAGTCGTAAATAATAAATAATAAATGCGGCTGGGTAATGCAATGCACACAGAGGTACTCGCACATAACACACATACAGGTGTTAGGGACAATAATCCAAAGCTGGATGCGGGATAAATAAAAAGACAATTTGTTCGCTCGCCTCGACCGTGTTTGTTTCATTGTTTATCGTCCACTGTCATCTTGTTAGCGCTTTCAGATTTCGCTCAATAATTGTATAATAAATCATTCCAATTAGACGGTTGCTACTGATGGCAATCATAATAATTTTGGGAGATATACAGCGTTGATTCAAAGATAAAATGTAATACCGTTCATTTGATTTTATGAAGTGAAATTCAAGAAGAAAAGGCTACTTGAAGATGATGTCACATGTTAACTGTAGTTTCTCTTGAAATTAGTATCATGATATACTCAGTTAAAAGACGATATCATTTATTTCAATCTTTTAAAGATTACTAATGTGGCAGTATAGAAACTTGCCATTTAAATTTTTAATTTTCTCATAAATTGCCTTAAGATAATGAAATATGCTAATAACTTTTACGTTTAAAGGAATAGCTTCGTTAGTTTTTGATACATAAATATCGCTTTCAGGACGAATCTAAATATGCTGAGACCTCAAAATTTACACATCCACATTTCAATATTTCTATAACGAATTGTAACTTATTTTAAAACTGAATAAACGGAATAACTACACACAGTCTCAGCATCCAAATCGTTAGAATGTTAGGTACTCATCAGTTAAGTGTTTATTCCTGAATTAAATTTGTTAGTAGGCATATTTCTGTTCAATGCCTAGTCTTGCGGTCATGTAGCAGGTTATGCTAGCTTGGATGAACGTAACGAGGCTCTCGAGTTATGAATGAAGATGTGTACTCTTCATCCACTCGAACCAGCCACACCGCAACGCTCGTCACGACCACAAAGGAAAAATATACGCACGCACACCATGCGATGTTAATTCATAGTTGGTGAACAGGTGAGCTGTTGACGATAAACAAGGAGTCTTAAATCCTAATTCAGCGAAACAAACAATCGTAAATTAAGATTGAGAGTGCCAGAATGCAGGAACAATTCATTTATCAATTGATCAATTGTTTGGAAAATCATCGGCGTTGCACAATCATTACAGTTAAATATGAAGATGGAAAGGTATGTTGCAATGTTGTTCGGTTCATTTGTCAGATTTGTTGATATCTTAATCGATAGACAACTTTCAAATCCACCAACGCCATTGTGCTCGTAGATCGTAGTCGAGGTGATTGAGGAACTACTCCTTAAAGATTCCAATGTGTTTTTTAAGAACCGATTTCGAGACTCTTAATTCGATTCGATTTTTAAATTAAGTCCGCCGCCACCTTCTACTATTTCGACATTCGCCGATTGTCAGATTACATATGATCAATGATATCTGTATCGATTTGACTTTGTTTTGTTTGAAGATTGATTCGGAGAATGTGCTCGAAATTACTGCAAATTACGTTCTAAAATTTGTAAATTCAAACAAGTTGGAATCTACACAACCGAGTAGTGTTGATTCCAACTTGTGAAAGAGATTAAAAAAAAACAATTTATAAAATACATTACCAGTAAGTTATATTTGGGGAAGTGTGGTTTATGCATTTTTAAACAAGTGTCTTAATACATTATTTATTGAATGACACAAATTAGAAATTTAAAAATTACATAGGAATCTATTAAGAAAATCTATTCATAATTGTTCTGTGAGTAACAATGAATTATTAATAACTTATTTATGCTGCGTTGTTTGCATTAATTTGATTTATTTTTATAAATACATGTTTTAGAATGTTTAGTTGAAATTTATGAAGTTGTGAAATGTGGTTTATGCCAAATGCGTTTTATATGTTTTTTAATGTTTTTATTTGCTATATACCGAAAAATTCATGTTTAGACACTTGGCAGACCCATAAACAGTATAGCGTTAAATTCGACTCTAAGTTTCTTACAAAGTTGTGAAGAATACATTTATATCCCATAAAAATTGAGCGAGATATCACGTTTCAAAATTTGCGCATAGCATTTTCCCATTTAAAAGTTAAAGTTCATTCTGGTGATTCCTTGAAGTAAACATATGATAGGATAGTTCTAGTCGTTTTTACATTAATTTATGTGAACATGTATTATATTAATTATCAATAAATTAAGTATTAATAAACCATGAAAACTATATAGGTTTACTATATAGGGTTAAGAAAAAAACGAAAAAATCACATTGAGAGATTTCGCAGATCTAAAAGAGTGGAAGCATTGAATTCGTTTTTAAATTTCCTATTGAATGATGAAAGTTCACTTGTATATCATAAAACTGGGCGAGATAATACGCTTCAAATTGTATATTCTCATATAAAACTCAAAGGTCTATCTGGACATAACTTGAGCTAGACGTATGGCTGTACTGCAATCTGTATATATTTGTGTGTGTGGAAACCTTTTTAAAATGGCTATATCATACTCTAAAATCATACATCGCACAAAATTCTGGTCGTTTTTGCATTTATGTATGTGAAAATGGGATAAAATACGACAATTTTCTATTTCTCATTTTCATCATGGGCATATGTTTAATTGACGGTGACTATATTACCCCATTAATATTCTTAATATACCTTGTTAATCTGCTTTTATTAACAACGTAATAAATAATAGACTCTGTAAATGTCTATTAGTGCCATTCATTTAATCTTAGACTCGTGCTATATGAATTATATGGATTGTGGCATGTGCACTTTGTTTTACACTAGAAATGTCGGCAAAAAATCACTGCGAATTTCGCAATCGCGTCGAAAAACCACACCAACCGCATAGTACGATTTCCGATGCGCTCGCGATCGAACAAATTGCATTGCCCGCGCTCCAGTAACCCGTTGCAGAACGCGCACTTTCCGCAATATTTCACGTCCCTACAACGTCGAATTGAAATCGAAAAGTTCATCGATATTATCCAAGCCGACGTACAAATCTACGGGCGACTAAACGCCGCTTTTGCCAAGTATATAACTTGGTGTATGTGTTTATAAGGGCTCGTTCAGTCACAACTAGTTACGACTCGCTGCGAAATAGAGAAAACTCATGTAAATGAAGGATTTCAAACCAAAGATAATGCGCCCGTCCCGTTAGTAGTTCCCCAGTTGTTGAAGCTAACGTTACATTTGTGAACTAAATATATAATAAATACGTATTTTGACCTTGTATGTATTGATTTCGTAGGACCATTCTATGAGCTAGCGCGAAATCTGAAAGAATACAACGCTACTTTCAAGTACGAATAAATATTCGCTCCGCGCGATGCGAGTGCGGCGTGAATAAACCCTTAGCCTGGTGCAGCACGTCCAATTTCACTCTCGCACGCTGGAGGTGCAAGCTGCTCCGATAGAAATTGAAAACGAAATCGGTGAGGTAAGTGAAACGTAAGGCCAGCACGGCGACCGGGTGGAAAATGCCACAGATAGATATTTATGCGTCTATTGTCTCAGCCCATCGTCGTTGAACTATAACCGCATCGTCGCTCGTTATTTGTCTGCGTTTTCGTGGCGTATCGTTTACGGAAAATGTCAAATCTGCAGTACTCAATTGCGACCCGCGCCACAGTGTGTGAAATAAGGTTTATCGTTATCTCGCGCAACAAAATGCCGTTTTTCTCCGGCCGGAATGTGTTAAACAACGTGATCTTCTTGCACCGTTCGGCAATCGGCTGTAATTATTATTGTAACAATCACCCGCTGGGAGAGTGGCAACATTTAAAGGACACCTGCGCCAACCTCCGAGAATCAATTTTCTATCATTCGCCCGATGATTATAGATGCAACGTTGCTGAAATTGGATTAGTTGCATGCTAAACCATCGCGCGCCGATGACATTGCTCCAGTTCTCTCCTCCTCATCCTTCAAATTGCACATACTTGCAGATTTGCAGCGCATGAAATTGCGAGCTGGGAAATATTTGTGTCACATTTTTTTGCCTTATCTGAACGTCGTCTCTGCTTTGTTTCTTGCGATTGCAACGATGTATATACATTTATAACTTAATAACAGTTGAAAATGTCTTGTGCAACATGCACGCCTCATCAACTAGGTGCTCGTAAATGATTTAATTACATACTGTAGCGTTGCCATAAATGTACAATCGAAGAACTAGAGCACTGACTCATACCGATTTTTTAATGAATATTTAATAATTACTTGTTTTTCATAAAAATAATCTGTTACTCCTAACATTCAGCAAGTACAATTCTAATTTCTACGATTACATTATTCTACAATCTATTACATATCATTAAGCAATTTCAAAACATGTTAAACTTTGATTTATATTGAACAACTTAACTCGTATGTGCTACCAGTTTTCAGATTTCATCTGACTTCTTCGTTTGTCCTTTGTTTAAGATATTAGTTGCTCAAATGCAACGAGGTTGTGTGACCTGATTCCTCCAGGACGGCAATTAATTATTGACTTTTATGCCACTGTACCAATAACGTCACATGAATCGTACAGTTACAAAAGAGGTCGTGCTTTTTAACAACCTTAATCAAGTCTGTAAATTTGAAGAAAGGATTGGTATGACTAAGGAAATGTGGAGTAATCAATCAAAATAGTTACGCAAACTTTGTAAACAATATGAAATTATGGACAAGATAAACATCGAAATAACTTTGACAATATGTTCTTGAAAATTGATAATTTATAACAACTGTGAGAAGAATGAAAGAATTTTAGGGTAGAATCAGTTACATTAGTATTCGTAGTTAAAATATGCGAATTAAAGGGGGGAATCTCATTTACCTAGTCGAAATGACTAATACCTCAATTTATATCTCCATTTGGAGTTGCTCAGCTGCGTACACTTCAGCATACTTAATTTAAATTGTAAACAAAAAACCAAATCGTTCTTGTAAAGAGTGGTAAACGCCGATGAGACGAATGGAAGTATACAATTGAGCCAAAAAGTAATTTCACTTTATAATTATTTATACTTTAAAACACTTTAACTTAAAAAATCAACAACAAAAAGTCAGGTTGGTGCCATATAGTGAAGTTATAAAGAAAATAAAAAATAGCCATAACAATAAATAATTATAAACTCGCTACTACATTGAACGATTTTAGCGATACCAGGAACTATTTTCTTAACGATTTCTTATAAACGTAGGACTTCAACATGGGTAATTTCCGCGAAATCAAAAACGCAAATCGCCACGTTTTTTGACGTTCATTCAATAAAATAAAACACGGTTGTTAGTCACACTGGCAGGTCGACGTGAAAAACCAGAACCCGATCGACTGCATTGAGCATTAACTTCGGCTGCAATGTGCAACACGTATGTACGATCAATTTTATTTGCGCGCGGCGCTCGTAAAGCTCGATATCCCGTTTAAGGCAAATAGATTTACAATATAAAGCAGTAACAACAATGTGGCCGCGGATGCAGTCGGCTGCCAGAGGTATGTCGTCGGTTTTGGGTTAGAAGGAAGGAGACGCCGTTTTGCCCAAGAGTCGGTCACTCTTGGCACGATTTCATCCAGCGCGAGGCGGCGCGAAGGAAAACCACGCGATCGAAAGGAAACGCCTTTGTCACGATCCGACAATCCACAGCGCCATTAATAATCGATTACTTAATCGCAATGACACCATACTAATTTAATATATTGCCCATGTGGCCACGTTCGGTTCATCTACGGGATGTTCGGGAACGTTTGATTTCGAGAGAAATCAAGTTCGTGACCAATATGTGCAACGCTCAACCTTAGATCGCGGTTGTAAACAATTTTATGCGAGGTGATTTATCTCACGCACATAAAAACCAGTTGCGTTCGGCAATGCGTGGGCGGTAACGGGGAATAAATAATAATTCGACATTGTGTGCGTAATTTTTACGAGGGAATTTTGAAATATGTGCCGCTTTTTAAAACGCACTTTCCTAACAACTAGTTTTTATTGCTTTCTTGCAATCATTTTAATCTAAATTTATTAATTTGCATTTATTTATGAGTTATTGGATTAAAGGATTTCTCCAAATATGAGAAAACAACATTGTGCACTGATCGGAATTTTATGGCGAATCCTCATTTATTTAGATACCCAAGCTAACTCTTGCTTTTTATATTTACTAATCAATATTTAAACATTTAAATGGGAAATTGGAACTTAATTAAGCCTGAAATTTGCATATCAGCCAATTTTACTGAATCCTAGCTAGAATTATCTCACAATAGTAAAATCTAATTTGCAACAAATATGTTTCTATTTTTTTCATTCCAAACCTCGGGTTTATGGGTAAAATAGAAATGTTTGTGTTTGTGGGAGAAATGAAATATGTTTTACAACTTACAATTTTCCGTTCTTTTGTAAACGGATAAATTCCCTAATGAAATTTGAAAGAATATAGCAGAATATTTTCAACAAATATGCATTGCAGACAAAACGCAAATAGAAGCAGATTTTCGCGCATTTGTTTCGTGGTCTCATTAAAAATTTACTTAATTAATATCAAAGTGTTTAATCCTAATTTTCATGCTAATACTCATCGATTTGAAAGTTAATAAAGAATACAAACTAATTGTAAACGCTGACAACTAATTGTGAGAATAAAATTAAATTTCATATAATCAAAACTATTTAGCGCCATAGTCCTCACTTTAACAACTTTAGGAAAAAGAATTCTTTGCGCATCATAAATTTATCAAATTCATTATTATTGGTGTAAGGTATTTAACACACTACAGCTATAAATACCTCACTAAATAAATTCATTTTACCCAGTGACAACCGTGTAATCTCCACCAGAGAAATTTGAAATATGTCCTGCCCAACAAAGCACAATTTCCAAACAGCAATTTTTTTCGGCCAAAACCAAGGAAGATAATCTAAATTTATTAATTTCCATTAATTTATCGCCTAATAAGCATACAAAGTCGCATTAACAACAAATGCCTATTAAAATGTAAATGCATAATCTCGATAGGTGTCCATTAGAAAATACGATACTGACGCTGGCTTAGTAGGGAAACGCTATACAAAGTTCCATTGAAATGGCAATTTTTTCGTCAGTTGTACATTCCAATATGTGTGACTAACATTAGCGGCGAAATTTATTAATTATTATTAACATATGCATGAGGAGATCGTCGTATGGTGCGTAGGCGTATTGCACATCGGCGCAAGACATTGCGCACTAACAAATAAAATTCAGTAATTTGCGCATGTGAACTGCATGCAGGTCAAAGGAATTCCACACACCGGCGCAATTATCATTTCGAGCTCGCAGCGATCGTACATTTAGCCCATTTGTTTAGATGTCACGCGTGTCGTTCGCAGTAAAATTGCAATTTAATGATGCATAACAAAAATGTATCGCGCTTTAATGAAGTGCCACCATGATCGTTGAATGTCAAGTTACGGAAAAGGCGGGTTTACGCAACGTGGCATAAAATATAAAAGACACTTAAATATCGCATAAAGTGTGCTAAGATAGAGGCTTGTACTTATTCCTCCCGCAGATAACACATCCTTCCTCCAATTAAGCACATGTTAGCTGAATGTGTTTACCTGAAACAAAAATAAAATCGTTAGAAAGCCATATAAGTATTGAGGACTTGTCACATAAAATCGATCATATACGAGAATGTCTAATAGTCGTACGAATGTATAATAGTTGTTGGAGGGTTATGCATGCGCAGATGGACAGCCAATTTTCTAAATAGGAATTTCACGAGCAATAAACGGAGAAATAAAGAATTAAGAGCAATAAAAAAGTGATTTATACGGATCATAGAAATGAGGTATAACACGTCCACCTTGCTTTTCATCAACTTTCAGTTTTGATTTAACTTAATGAGCAGTTGGTGTGCGCGTGCTTGTGCCTCGTGCTACTCATCGTTCGTATAGTTCATTTGACATTAGTATCAATCATTAACCAAGCTTAAAGATACGAGCTGGTAAAAACTAATAACGATATGATGATCCCAACCTCGTAAACTTCATTATATATCACTTCACTTGTCATTACTTATAGTTTCTTGTTGATATACCTTATTAATTTCAAAATATTTTGTTTATGTTGTTTTTTCAAAAATGTTAAGATTAATTTCAGTAACTTCGAAATTTTGACGACAATTAAATATACAACTGGGGTAAGTTTTTGCGACGTCCTTTGACTTGTTCAGTTGCGAACACTCCAGCGTCTTAAATTTTTGTATTATATATGAAATATATAAATCATATGAGTATAATTAAGAAATAAACCATTTTCTAAAAATATCACATTTAATTCGCACTGTTAGAATAAATCGATTGTAAATTTGGTATTGGTGCCCTCTACCGATCGTATGTATATATTGTAAGTTTACTTCATGAGTTGTTACTAAAATAAAGAATAGTTCACGTTACATCAACGACTAACACAGTTCTCCTGTTCAACACAGATCCAATGCAAAACCTAAACCAAAAAAATTGCGAGATGTGATGTAAGAACAGCATTTGTCCCGTAATAACACGCAATGCGGCTGAGATTAATTAGATTCCAATGCTGATGGCAACGCGAAATGAGCATTCCTGGCTAATTACAAAGTCAAAGCCGCGCCGTAGTGTCGCAATTCACGATTTTTCCGGCTCACTATTTGCTCAGCGTTCGATTTGCGGCTGCATCTGCATACACTCACAGATCGCAGATCACATAAAGCAATCTGCGTGCGTTTTTAGTGCGACGTGCTATTGACATGTCAAGAATGAAATAGTCGCTGTAATAGTCACCGACATCGAACGCATGTGTGTACTTAATTCCGATTTATATATTTACCAAACCGCATAGATCGTTATTTATTAACTTATTTATCGCTTACCAGGCATACGAGTGTGCAAACATTAAATACGCTGTCGACAATATGCGAGGTAAATGAATGCGATTCAGATTTATTTCCATCATTCCTGTTCCATTATAGCTTCTAGTTTCTGTATCATTTAATTGTGCTACGATTGGGTTACGAATCAAAACACAAATCGGATGACTTTTTATTAACTTGTATGTTTTTTGATATCCCGTTTCGATTTAAGATTTCCGCTTCGTGGAATTCATTTGAATGCTTGAATTTAAGAGATTTTAATTCACATTTGATGCTGGAGGTAGTGCCACTTTAATTTATTATGGTCTAGCTTTACAGCTCCGAATACGGATTGACTTGAAGTTAATGGAAATTAATTTCGAAATACATTATTCACTAACTCGAAACATTTGATATATCAACTCCTGTGAGAAGAAATTGTATATCGGTTTTAATAGAAATGGTATATTTCCACTCTGTTTTTAATTTATTTAAATTTATGATAACTTTTAATTTGTTGAATATGATTATAGAATAATTTTGTAAGAAAAATGATCGTCATTATTTTTTAATTCTTAGACTTTTCAATGTCTACTTTTGTACGTTTGTTTCTAACGAGCATGCTTGAGTGGTTGTTCTCATTCCTCTGAAGCACGAATTGCCCTGTTTTAGCTTCAGACATTAAGCAACCGATTGATAGATACTTTTGATAGAATGACATTTTAAACACGTTGAATGACTGGAAAAATATAGCAAAGTAAACCGATAAGATGAAGCAGCAGAGGTTTTCTCAGGAATACCGGAATCAGCATGGCTTAAACGATGGATTTCAGAAGTTAATGATGGGTGGACAGACAACATGGAAATTGCAACCCCTACTTAACGCAGTTACTGACAGGGCATGGGCAATTTGAATCCTACCTTATTATTCGCATTGGAAAACGCCCAAACGATGCCTGCCGATATTGCACGATGGTATGCCGAACATACTCTATCGACTTGCCCTGCCTGGAGCATGGAACGTTCGACTATGTTAGCAATTAACCCCGGAACAGTTAAGCAGGCGACTGTTAGCTTGTGAACAAGCATGGAGGCTTTTGCGAGCCTTGCCGAAAAACTAACTTGGGGTGCGTAACTTGGGTTAAAGCAGTACTTCGGTGGTTCCGAGGTGTCCCAGACCACAACAATATATATTTATATTCACGAGTATGCTGACTCTACCACCGCATAGAAGCCCCCCTTTCAGAAGGCCACTTGCACCGGTTAGAGATACGCCGGCAACGCCTAAAAAAACGTTAAGATATTGGTGAAAATCTTTAGTGTGCAATTTTTTCGATTGATGCTATGACCTGTAGAGACGATTGAAGTTTACATTTTTACATGGCTCTTTTCATAAGATGATACAAAAATGTGATTAACTCGGAAACTAGACGACCGAGCCACATGTTATTGATAGAAAAAAATGCAAATTCCGAGAGGAATACAACAATGTAGAGCAATTTTATGCAAAAATGGGATTTTATGCATAAATATTACAGTAACCTCATACAGAGGTATACCGATGTTCTGTGAAAGCAAGGAAAGACTACCAAACAAACTGTATCTAAACATTTAAAAATATGTGTAAATCCACAAACGTAAATTAAGTAAGCAAAAAGATGAAGAATCGTATACAGCTTTCAAAATAACCATAAATAAAACACTGACAGCTAACCTTTGTGACATTTAGCCCTACAAAGTAATCATTGTAAATGAATTGCAAATCTAACACGAGCGCGGAGAAAAGCAAGGAAGAGCGAGGAACATAAGTAGTTCGATTGATTTATGCGGCCAATCATTGCACTCAATATGTGAGATTAAAACTTCGATTACCTGAATTTGCCGTTGAGTGTCCGATGCATAACAAGTACGCGAAGTGTGCTTGGACGCGAATACGTCGAAGCGCACAAAACCTACGTATTGGCGGCGCGCGGCGTGCGTACTTGCAAAATCGCCGTACGCGCAAACTTACAAACATTAACGGCGCGCCGCGAGTGCGCGATTGTATGTTTCCGTAGAATTAAAATAGTCATAAATCAATCGCTTATAAAGAGCAACATGAAGTGTACAGCTGGACACAGACAAACCTATGATTAAACTCCTCGCACAGGAAGAATTTCTGCGAAGAAAGTTAACCGCTCGCTCGCAGGTCGACCTGGTCATCAATAATCCTTTTCTTCTACCTTCGTTTTTTTTCTCTCACCGCAAACATACTCGTATAATAATGACACTTTGAGTATTACAATTTTTTGTTCCTCGTGAACTACTAGTTGTAAATAAACTCTCAACGCTAATAAAAGTGGTCGTTAATTGGTGATTCCGATTGTTATCGCACATCGTGGATGTTGGTAACCTTTTTCCATTCATCCACGTTGGATTTCAACACGAATGCGCACACGAAGTGTACATTTTACGTTTTATGTGGCCTGCGCGCTGATAAAATCGACTAAAAACCATTCGGCTCCTCTTTCCCGCGTCGAAAACTCATCGTTTTTAAATTCCATTTCGCGCTATCGCATTTTGAGATTTTTTACTTCAAAATTGCCTCATCAATAATTTATTATATTCGTCGCTTTCGGGCCTCTTTCTACATATTTCTACAAAATTGAGAAGAATTGATTGTCTTTTTTCATTCAGAAGACGACGCACTGTAGATTTTCAGCGTAAAATAGCGGCGCTGCAAGCTAAACTAACTCGCGTACTACGAATTATTTGTGGAATAACTTTTGTCAGATCGATGCTATATACTTGTGATAAACGTCATTGCATCATGCAACTCTCCTTCTATAAGAAATATTAATATGATGAAGTAACTAGATTTACAAGTATCAGAAAATCTCAAATTTGTTGGACGGAATTTACCAGATGGTATATAGGCGATTTTCAAATTTTCGATAGCGAATTATCTCTCAACGTAATTATGATATCAATTTGGGAGGGAATAGCGGCATTCTTTTAATCAACTCTCTTTCAATCTGGGGTGTTAATATAAAAATGTAACTAGATTTTCAAGTAGCCGAAAATCTCAATTTTATTGGACGGAATTTACAAGGTAAAAATTGCTTTAGAAATTTAAGTTTTGTGTCTTTTGTCATAGTTGGGTTAAAGATATGACACAAATATTGATATTTTAAGCTGTTATATGAGGACCTAAGTATTCCTAGAAAATTTTACGAAAATACAACAAATAGCAAAGTTTTGCCGAAATATTAAAGAATTTAGCCCGCTGTGGCGACGCACACGTTTCATTATTATGCAGTTTTTTAATGTTTTCTATCAGATACATCGAAGAGATTGAGCTGTTTCTTCACAGCTCTTGCCTCATAATCATCAATAGTTCCGTCAGCTAATGTCATGATATTGTTCTCAAACCTAATCTCAACCGAAATAGCATCTTATAAATCTTTATAATAAGCAATTAGCAAGCGTGTTGCAAGTACAAAACTTCATCGTCACGATCAAATCAGTAAATAGCCAGTTAAACAGATTTTATTACAGTTTTTATTCGCTTTTGGGATGCTTCTTGTTAGTCTCATTTTATGACCACATAAAATCTATTTGTCTATGCATTCCTAGCTGGCAATGTCACGCATTGTGATCTAAATATTCCGCACGCATAAGTGCGAAAACAAAATTGAATCACAAGATTTGCAATTAGAAATTGCAAATCGCGTGTGCTAACATTTTTAGAACAAGGCCGATCGTCGTAATATTCAATAATACGAGCTGGTATTACATGCAATGACAGTTCCAGTATAACAATAAATAAATTCATTCCTAATTAGATTAATAAAGTGTGTAAAGTCACCTTTCACTGAATCAATTTAATTAGCAAATCTCTTCATTAGTACGACTGCAAGGGTACATAAACATATTAACAGTTGCAAGTTAAAATATTTAATTCCTTTAATGATGCAATATAACAATTTTCATACCTCCGCATTAAGTAAATAAACTCTAATCTTTAAATTTCTAATAAATTCCATCCTTCGTAGCCTTCATGCCAATCATCGTCGTTTTTATTTGTAACGTTTTTTCGGTTGAAATTTCTTTGTTGCAGTTGACATGTTCAGTTTTGTTAAATTTCGTACGGACACATGTAACGCGCGTTATTCAGTTGTTAAATGCTCGCCGCGCTTCAAGTAAGATTAATGAGTACGAAATTAGAACGTTGCGCACCTGGAGTTATCAGCTCGGAATGACTTAAACTAATTATTAATTCATACTGCCGGATGGAGCTTCAACGTGGCGCGCTTCTACGCTTAAGCGTGCCTTTGGCCTTAGATAAAAACAAATTTGTGAAAGAGCAATTTACATATTAGCTACGAGCAGAGCGAAGCAGCGCGGCAGCTGTAATTAAATAAAGTTTTAATTTGTTGTGATATTATTTGGAAGCAAAGAAGCAGCGAAAATAAAAGTTAAAGCACGCTTTGTCCTGACTTCAGCAACATTACGTACATTGGGAGGATTACAGAATCGGTGCATTGGGTGAATTGACCTAGTTGTATCAAATTTATAGTTTTCAAAACGACGCAAACGATTACCATTTATAGAAGGAGGCATCGAATCGCAGTTGCATTCTGACCTATGGAGTTCATGTAAACGGATAATTGTTGCGTCGGCAATCGTGGTTAATTAAATGGTTGGGATTTTGATGTATAATTTCTTCAAAATCCTAACCAAGAAGAAAGATGAAAGGAAAGAAGGATTTGAAAGCTTTTTACTTAAATAGAGTGAAGCCAGGTTATTTTTCGTTTTAGTTCAAGAATTGATAATCCCTAATAATTCAGTGAACTAGTTACCTCCAAACTACAAATCATCTGAATAATCTGATACACTTTTCACTCAATAGGGGTCAAAAAGTAAACAAGCACGTCGGCATCGTTCGTATATAGCGATTGGTTTAGGTGCTACTTGCTGCAGCGACGCAGCACTTTGCAACATCAGCCCCAACAGCATCTGGCATAAACTTGGGAACCTGAAACGCCGTGTACAAATGCTGTACATGCATTCACACTCAGGTCACTGACCTCTTCGTGCTGCCCTTCCTAGAACTATCTTGGAGCAGTATGAAAATCCATTAATGTGAAGGAACAGTCAACATCTATGTCATTCCCCCAAGCATATAAATACTTCTTTAAGAAGTGAAGGGAAGATAATAAATCCTGGCGTATTCCTTTAAACATATTCTTGCAAATGAATTCCTTCCGAGAAGAGTTTCAAATTTAATTTACTTCTTTACGACGTTTAACGTCAAGTAAAGTTTGCTACTCTATAATATGCCTTAAAGATATACATATTCCGATACAAGTATAAAATGTGTAAAATTACATTAAATCGCTTTAATTTTTACATCGTTTAGATCAGCAATCAACATATAAGGTAATAATTATCGGATAAGCATTGCAATAACTTGCCTATTACCGGCACCTACGCAGCCACACGTTGCGATACTTAATCGACACTTAATTAGCACTGCGTTTAATTGGAGTCAATTAATTTGGTATTTTATGGCGCAATGCGGCACGATGCCACCACGGATGACCATATTTTATCCTCGACAAATTACATAAACTCTAATCTTAACTGTTCCTCTCCTGAGGTTTGCGGAAGTCCCTCATAAAATCACCAATACTATACTTCGAATCAATGCTTAATAAACACCAATTAAACAATATGTACCGATATGGGCCGATAAAGTTGTCTTTTCAATACAGTACATTACACCATACGCCTTGGTCAGTTAGCAGAGCCTTAAAGTTCAAGGTGGTTTTGTACCGCGAATATAAACTCAACATCGACCACATTTGCTATAAAACGTCGCAGAAAACTGAAATTTATTGGCAATATTCATATAAATATAGCAAAACATTTATAGATCACACATATATGCATGCATATATTAAAATTGTGGTCGGTAGGAGCCGACGCCGAGGATTTGTTGCTGTTTAACGTTTTTTGCGAGTTTATAGTCAGGCCGCTGTTCATTAATTCAACATCAGCATTCAATTTATTTTGCAGTGTCGCCGAGTTTATACTTCTTTCATTGACCAGGTCAGGTTTTTTTTTCGAAACTTGATGGCGATAATCATGTGCCATTGAAATTTCGAATCAATATCTAGATTTAATCAGCGCTATTAAAACACGTCTGTGACAAAAAAAAAACGTTAAATGTTATTAACATCCTTATTAAGAGAAAATAAAATATGGAAGGTATTATGAAATGCAATAAAATATCTATTATCGATCTTCATATAAATATTTTGTTGTTCTTGAAGAGTAGTCAATAGAATAAGAAGAAAAAGTAGACGTTACCGGTAAGAAGTTAGCAGTCTGCCTTGCAGCAACGAATCTCATTTAAAAAGTAAAACTTAAACAATTAAAATTGTATTTCCTTATAATAATCTGTAAACATTAAAATAATCTTGGTTATCCTTAATTATTAAATGTAAGAGCTATAACTTTCTAACTTTCAAACGAAACAACAAATTAAAAAACCAATATGGATTGCAAATAAAATTCGCTGGAAAACTTATTATTGAAAAATACCAGTAAAATTTCATTGCTTCATCCATTGCATAAACATATTTACAATAACCATAAGTGATATTACTATTTTATTGCCTATTTGATTACATCATAAATTTACTAATCATATTTGACTGAATAGTAAGAAAAGTCTTATTAATACGTTAATTACATATAAGCAACAACCAACAACCAAAATTTTGGAAAAATTCCGATTGAAAGTAAAATGATATAAATCAAACAACAAGAATGATCCTAGCATTAATTAATTAAATATAATTAAACGTTTGAACTTATCATGTGGTGGCTCTTGCAAAACCGCGCGCCAAAAACGGAAAACGTTTGTGACATTTAACGACCAATAATATTGTTGTTCTTGTATTTTTGCAGTTTGCAACCAGCAGCGTGCAGCGCACATAAACGATTGCCCAACGGATTTTAAGTACGCTTTGTTGGTTGTTATCTCAATTCGTCGTGAATCCCAGAACCAATTCGAAAACTATTTCAGTGGGTAATAAAATAGTTGAGTTAAATAAGACACAACTTGATGTTATATTTTCAAGGAGGTTAAAGATAAATGGAGATAAACTAGTTAAAATATTAGAATTCAGGCGGAAAGGGATTCAGAATCGTCTGATAGAAATTTGAAGAGTAGTGTTCTGCGCGTTTGTCGCGTTATGACGCCTAGGACGCGAGTTGTAAATGTGCAGAGCTCCACTCAAGAAGTTTAAGTGCTAATTTCGGCCTAGTATCGATTTGTCGGTCTTTATTTTTGGAACATGTGCATTAATTATTAATAATTGTTTAATTCGAAATTTTTTGACGTAAAAATTGTAAATCACATTCCACAAAAAAATTGTAACAAAAACGGTTACGCATGGAAACAGTGACTGCTCATGAGCTTCTTGCAAATGACCGAACCGCACGTGATCCCATATGCCCGCGGGGTGTTTCTCCTCGTGCGATAGTTTGACTGGCCTGATACCGTTACCTGCCGGCCTCCTGCCAACCTGCGAAGAAGACGAAGAGGAAAAAAAGCGTCGCTGCATGGACCCAGTGAAAGCGATCTGCCACGCACGTTTCTGTATCGCCCGGCTTTTTCTTACGCACCGAGAGCGCGCCACGCCGCGAGCGCCGAAACACCGGCCGCACACCGGAGATGCTGGACCATTCCGAGTAGTTTATGGATGCGATGATGTAGTGCGGATCGGAATGGAAAGTCGAATTTGCTAATTCAGTAATCCGGTAATCGAGGTTGGCGAGATTGAAATCTCAAATCTTAATTCGCTCGTTTGTTCGCCACTATCTTTCATTCATCGCGGCGTTTGAATAAATTGAACATAATGTTGAACTAATTAACGTTTTACGTGCTCGCCATCATTTTTAGAGCAAACTATGCTTGACCACCCTTTCTAATGATACTCTAGTTTCAATTGCATTCAGTTTTATTTGTTTACGAATAACGAAATTTTGTGTTTCAAAATCATTTTTAGGCGGTGGAGATTAGTTACAACAAAATAGATGTTTTGGAAATGGTCATAATCAATAGATAAACTATTCCAGAATATTTGTTGAAAGTTTCAAATCCATAGCTGCTGTATTTACAACTCATTAAGTGCCTAAAAATTAATAAGATCTTATGTTTACCCAACGCGTTTTATTTGCAACATCCGTTTTTAGACTTTGCGTACACGATTGAAAAAGTTGAGCTTAACCGATTTAACTTAATAATGGCTCATTTTATAGACAATAAAATTATCTAGCATATCACGGCAATTGTTTTTTGAAAAATTTACATTTACCAATTTTTTTCGTATTTTCAAGTCTAATTTTTGCTCATGCAAAACATGCAATTTTAAGCTTTTCTTGAAAATTCTCGCCGTCATATTCAAGCCAGTTTCATAAACTTTGCAAAGAGTCTTAGATTTTTCGTTATAGATTAAAATTAACCAAGTTAGAGTGTACGCAGCAATAATACTCAAAAACGAGACGATATAAACAGGGTGGCAATTTCCACTTTATGGAGTCCCTCCACGACTTTGGAAAAGGAGCCATTATGTTAAAATAAGCCGCCAAAAAGTCTTAATAAATATACAATTTAATTTTTATTACATTCAAATGTTATTATGCAACTCTTAATCAATTATTGTCTTATCAACTATAATTTAAGATATGAAAAATCATTGTTGGCCTTTCTCGAATTTAAACTGGTTTATTCTACTTATTTTGTACGAATAAAAATTGCTCTAATGTCAATTTTAATTTATTTTGTTTGATTTACTTTTTAATGTTTAACAAAAAACAAAACAAATAATTCCGAAAGAAGTGTAATTCAGATTATTGCCAGATAAAACCGTTTTAAAAATCCATTACATTACTTATTACATTGTGCAACAAAATTACAATCAATTTATAAGATAAACTTTTAAATTGCACTGCTTAAAATACTTATAAAATTCAACATAGAACTAATTGACTTTATTTTGTGGCCGGTCATTTACGAACACTCCCAAACGTGTTTATCCGATTAATATTTATTGAGCTAATAGTGAATTCAAGTAATTATAAAATTTCTGAAATTATCCTCCAGCATTCCGCCATAAATTGCTTCTCGGCGTGTTCTCAGAGCAAAAATCGCTTATCACTTTTTTGTGTTTGCTTAATTAAGCCGCACAAATCCACTTTCTACTCAAGGCGAATATCTTTACCGGGATCGTTTGATCGCCGTTTGCGTAACCGCAAAACCGTGTGTGAACATTGAAAGACAATTTGTGCTGGTAATAATAAACCTTTAAGCGGATCCCGTGTGTGCCGATTTTGTTGTCTCGTTTATTTATTATTAAACATAATAAACAGTAATTGACGCAAACATATCACAGGGTATTAAAAAGTTGTAGTTATTTTAAATTGAGTTTGAGAGGAACCACATTTACCAGGCCAAAAAGCTAGGCATAACCTTAATCAGTTCCAGTTTGTAGGTACCACTATTAAGTACTTACAAAAAGATATAACAAAGTGTGATTTAATTTTTGTAGATTAAAATTAAAGCAAGCAGTTCTATTTTTGCTTTGTATAAAAGAACCTTGTATAAAAATGAAATACATATGATTTGATACTTGTCAGCATTACATTGTCAATTTTCGAAAGAATTCGATTCGTAAAAGAGTCGGATTGACAAGCAAATGCTATTCAAGTAGCAGAGCAACACGTTTCGTAAATTGATTTAACGTGTTGTTATCGTTTCAGATCATCCTCAAATTCAATACGAATCATTTGGAAAAGAATCGTCTTATTTTCTGATACAATCAGTTGGTTTCGTTTGCTGATGTGGAATTTCAAAGAGAAGCGAAATGATAATTTCAGTTCGTTACGAACGCCAAGTTTAGCAGATTCTTCTTATACAACGTTCTGCCATGTTCGGATCATAAAAATGTTTGTTTCGCTGGAGATTTATTAAGCACAATATAATTGTGAAATTTTTCTGACAAATTCTGCTGGATATATCCTCATATACTCATTACATATTGATTGATTTCCACGTCGAATTACAGTTCTTTGAACTTGACGCCGGGTAAGCACGCCGTGTGCATCCGAAATGGTTTTCTTTCGCGTATTTTTCCTCGTTGGCAACGCGTATTATGCACACATCTTCTTCGTCTACAGTTTACGCGCTTTATCATTTTATTTACATTCGGTGCCTCATTTTTTTCATATAAACATATATGAAGAAAAAAGCGAGACACCGAAGAAGTGCGCACGCACGTCGAATACGAAATTGAAATCGGGCATCAAAAATTTATTACGAGTCGCCGCGCCGTGCAAGAAGAAGTCGCATAATAAAAAGGACGTGCGGGCAGTCGTCATCGCATTCGCAATCTCGCCCCAGCGCAAGTATCGCTGCGCTTTAAATGTGCTTTCGTCCTGCGCCTTGCGAAATATGTTGCAACTTTTATTATTTGCATTTACGTCGTCTGCAGATAATGCAGTCTTTTTTTTTGCATGCGAGCTTCGTGCGCAACGGATTACTATAAAGTGCAAGTGCTAGAAGAATGAACAAAGTTGACTTTTGGAAACCTTGACTTTTTTCAAATAACAATAGCTAGATGTATTTATGGAAATTTGCCTTTTAATTGTATAATTATGTGAAAGTAGATAGTAATTGAATATTATCAGCTATTAATTATAAGTCCTTTATATATTATAGTCTTTATACAGCAGAAATTTTAATAATACGTTGTCTAAACTCAAACTATTACAAGTATTCAATTACCAATTACCAAAAAAAAAATCATTTTGTCATTTTGAATAACTAAGCTACTATTGCCATTTCAAGACGAACAAATAATCATGTATTCAATTAAAGATTATAATAAAGAATCGTATTAATTGAAAGATTTAATGACACTGCCTCCGACCAGACGCCACCAAAGCACGAAACCCGATGTGTACATTATCATTTTCTCTTTTAATCAGCTTTGTCAAATTACTCCATGACTAATAGGAGGAGGGTTTTTCAAAAAAAAAAACATAAAAATAATAAAACTTAATTTTAAAATGTATAGAAGGTAATATCGATATCAATATTTAATCAATTAATTATTAAATAATCAGATTAAACTTTGAGGTAATGATGCATTACGCTGGATTACGGTTTATCCAAGCGTCTTGAAACTATCAGAGCGTAAAACATCGACACCGCCAAGTGACGAGCATTTTCGAATTGTTTCTGCTTTATTAACCAACTAAATAGCACATAAAACACGACAATAATGCGTAAAGATAAGAATATAACCACATAGAAAAACAACGATCATAAACATTTTCGTAGAAACCTCATCCGTGCAATACGCAATGAAGCATTTACGCAAAACTATAAATACTTGTCTGGATTACTTAACGAAATATTCATTTTCCGTTAAACCGACTGCAAAAATTGCAACACCGGAAACGATTAAGTGATTTACTTAAACTGGTTTAAATGTTTATAGTTTACACTCGAGATTATTATGTTGACGTTTACATACCGTATGGGTAAGTGTACACTGTTGCTAGATATCCCACTTAAAAAATTGGAAATTTAAATAAAAAGTCGTTAACAACACGTTGTCGGTCGGCTAGTACGCACTTCAACATTGTTTGAATATTGATAAATGACTTGGGACGACAATGCCGCCGTCACACGACGCCGGCATTTCGCTATTTCAAAATTTGCTAGAAATATGAAACTTATCTATGTTATTGACTCGGTATCACATTTAAATAAACGTGATATATGGCCTTTTAGATAAAAAAGATGAAGTTTTTTATTCTGTGGGTTAATATTAATGATATTAATCAACTTTCCACTAAAGGAAGACGAAATGCTGTAAAAAAGTTAACAAATCTTACTAGAAAATTTTGTGCATATTTTTTAAGGGGGCAGAATTTTTGAATTAGGTGCCTAATTTCCTAATTTATCTATGTTGCTTAGATCACCTAGTATAATACAAATGCGAAAGTCTGATATTTGTGCGATTTTTATTACGCCTTGTAAATAGGCATGTCAAGAGTATCCGATAATTCCGGGTTACTCGGTTTTCCGCATTGTCCGTTTCGGGTTAAACCGAGGTTAAACTTCAAGGTTTGAACTCGGATTTGCGTAAAAGTTTCGGTTTATATTCCAGAATCAGCTGATCTTGAAAATCGGGTTACGATACCAGAATCGACGCTGGTGCGTCCCACCATTGCTTGGTTCTGTTTTCAAACCCAAAATCGACTCGAGTGCGCCCCACTATTGCTCGGTTCTGAAGGTTCTGTTTTCAAACCCGAAGTCGACGCGAGTGCGCCCCACTATTGCTAGGTTCTGTTTTCACACCCGAAATCGATGCGAGTGTGCTGCACAACTAGATGATGCTAAAGTCCTGATTCTTGAACCGAAATCGACACGAGTGCTTCCCACTATGGTTTGGTTTTGCCTTCAAACCCGAAATCAATGCGAGTGCGCGAGAGCTTTTGATACTTGACACTAAAACAACAGCGATTAATTGCTCCCGCGACAGCTCGTGTTTTCACATGTTTATATGTGCTCCTGACGAACAAAGCCTCCAATCTTTCTTCAAATTGACTTGTGATTGTATTTCATGCATATTTGGAAAAATGAGAATAGCCGTTCTCTTTGAGAATACTGGTAATTGAATTTATCTTGTTTCAAAATTTTTGATTTTTTGGTTATTTTTATTTATATACATTCCTTTAATAACTAATGAAAATAAAATAACTTTCTTGCGTATAGTCTTTTATATTACACTAGGGGGCGCTGTAAACGAGTTTTTGTTCGGATTTTAAAGCCGTGCTTTTACAGACAAAACTGTAACAGAATAAACCCTATTTTTTTGACAAGCCTACTTGTAGAGACGATCAAAGTTAAAAATTTACATGGGACTTGCCATAAGGGTTTATAAGAATGTAATTAATTCGAGTGTAGCAATTTAGAGTTACACAAAAATGCAAAAAATACAATAGTGGTGTGCTAAATTCATTGCAATAAACTAATTGTTGTAATAAATATATAACAAAATATTTCAATAAAGTAATAATGCTACGTATTTGGTATCAATAGAATCAACTTATCGACGCGACTTTTGTAGAACATAAACCTACATTAATATAATATACACTTTTTGATATTTTGGTTTATGTATAAAGAATTATTAAAGAAAAACAAGATAGTTTTGATCGATGTTTTGTTCCTTCTCGGTATTGTGTAACCTATTTCGATAGTTATCTTGTACGTCAATGTTTTACAGCTTTCGAAATAAAAGCAAGGCGTTCGTTATTACAATGGCAGGCGCTTTCAATTATTTGATGAAAGCCACCTACGTAAAACAAGCAGTGCCGAGATTCATTGGCTTGCATCTCGCGTGCATTCGAAATGAATGATTGAAAATCGTTTGGAAATATGCATACAATAGCGCTTGGATACACCTACCCATTTGCCGGCGAGCAAAGAATCGAATAATTGTCCGAATGTGCACGTAAATACTAGCCGCTGTGTGTATGCATTGCTAGTCGGTGAGTAAGTGCATTCGCAATATGCGGAAGATATTCAGGCGAGAAACTTTATTGAAATAAATAAGCGCCAAGTACTACTAACGAATGCATTAAATCAGCTAATTTAATGCACATATCTATACGGGGTGGTGTGTTTCACAATCCTTTTATTCCAGAGAAATGACAAACTAATGCATTTCTGCAGTATGCTGTGTCACACATAACACTCAAATGTTGAGTAAATAAAACCAAGACGCAAGCTGCAATTAAATACCTACGAAGTGATTTGATATAAATTTATTCATGATAAAGATATTTTAAGACGAGAAATAGAGTTAATATAAAATTTAGTTTTGTCAGCGCTGTTTATGCAGTTAAAACTGTCCTATGTTATTGCTAAATTTAGTTATTACAATTTTCTATTTAATATGTGGTTAGAACGCTCTAAGCATAAATGAAATGTATTGTAAATTACATTGTGGCGAATTTCAGAGTTTTAAGTAGATCACTCTGTGAGTCACATCCTTTCTAGATGTGTTCATCGCTGTGCAGAAAGCGGGTTGAGAATAGTTTTCCAGGAAAAACCGAAACTGTTACGACCGTGTGCTGTATTTACATAGTTGCAATCAGTTATGAGCGCATGTGATTTAAGACATCGCGTACATCTTTAATTTAAATTCGTCGTTGCGAGTGGCTTTCTGCGGGAATCCTTGCAATTTGGACTTTCTTGCGCATAAAAACCGCAAATAAAGCAGCAACGATCCGCTACGTTTTATGCGTATATGTACATAAAAAACGGTGTACACCAGTTGAAATATTTTTATATTTGAGTAAAAAACGCGGTCTCGCATCGTGCGATGGTGGTGTAATGGTCAGCATAGTTGCCTTCCAAGCAGTTGATCCGGGTTCGATTCCCGGCCATCGCATCTCCATTTTATTGCTAATAAAAAAGCGCTAGTCATTTATATATCATGCTTAGATGAGACTGTGCTATATAAATATGAAAATCCAAGATTTATGCAATTGCTATTATTATCTTCCATAAAGCGATATAAAAATGTAATTAACTCGAAAACTTGCAGAGTGCAGGCATTGAGAAACACAAGAAAAAATTCAAATACAAATAACGGCACACAAATGTATTATGTTCTTTATAATAAAATAATTCTAAATATAAATTCACAAGAAAATTTTGCAAAATAATGAAGAAGGAAAAGTATCGATACTTATTTGTATCAAAAATACACATTGGTACCATCTGTTAATGTGTTTTCAAATTATCTTTTACCCGTTCCAGTTATATTTCAGTATATTATCATCTCAATGTTTCTGATGTTACCTCAAGCCGCTAAATTCCGTAATATTGATATGTATTTATGTGAATGTAGTAATGAAATAATGTATAATGATTGAATTTCCATATTTTCAAATTAACAGACGCAGCAGCGGGGACGATTCTGTCACTCAGAGTATGATTACCATCATAATTGGGGGTTGTGATCAACAGATGACCTAAGTGTAGGGTCATGTCAAAAAATATCTAAAATGACTAATTCGATACTATCGATAAGTATCGAAAATTAAAGTATCGATAAAAGTCGATAAGTATCGACACATGGTATCGATCAAAGTTAAAAATTTTCCATAAGGTGAGAAACGCACAAGAAATTTCACACAAATAACGGCATACATATGTAATATGTTCTTAATAATAAAATAATTGTGATTATAAATTCACACAAAAAAATTACAAAATAATAAAGAAGTACAATTTTATATTTAAGTAAAAAACGGCTTCGTGCGTTGTGCGATGGTGGTGTAATGGTCAGCATAGTTCCCTTCCAAGCAGTTGATCCGGGTTCGATTCCCGGCCATCGCATGTTTTTTTCTTTATTTTTTATTTCTATTTTCCTCAAGATAAATTATCAATAACTTTCTTTTAGAAATATTTGTTTCCAATCGAATTTTTCGAAGTTTCTTCAATACAAATTAATTTTAGTGTTAACATTGATATTAAAAAAGTGAAGACGAGAAGGGCACCTGAATGTTAACTTTCTTTGATTACTCGAATACTAATTCGAGCAAGATGTTGTTCTACACGCAGCGAAATCGGGCAGGTACAATGTTGAAACGTTAATTTCGTGTACCATTGTCTTAGGCTACAGCAATATGTTCGTTTGAAGTTCGTACATTGTATATTATTTATTTGGAGTGAGGATGCGACATCGGAGCAGCGTCGACATGAATGAATCAATTTTAACAAAGGACGATTGAATCGGGCGGTCACAAGAAGAGTTGTTATGGAATACGTGATGGTTTTAAATTGACTGACGTAAGGTGTGGGTGGAGATAGAAATTCTAGTTTCTATATTCATTCACTTATAAATATTATTACTCTATTTAGAAATGTATCAAACCGATAGGAAGTTAGCAGATTGTTTTTCAGCAGCAGATCAAAACAGTCGTATCGAAAATAAATAAACCAAGATATTGGTAGCTGATAATGGAGCTGATAATATTTTGTAGATTATACTATTGCCATCACCACCATAGTTTTTGTTCTTCGATATTAGGTACTGTCGGCATGTTATGGGCAATTAAAGTTGGACTTCGCTAATTAAAATTAACATAGGGTGATATAAAAATCGTAATAACTTTGGACATGTTGTCATAACATACTGTGAAAAGGCAATAAATAAAATTTAAATTAATTTTTACTAATAGAATATCAAATATTCAAATCGTTTCTATTCAACAGAAGCTTTGGTAACTACACATTTCATGTATTTTTACAAACAATAACTTCCTGTTTAATTTTAAAACTTAACAACAATTAATCAAAGAATTAACAATATTACAACACCAATTAAATGAACATAAAAATTAATATTACAGTTGGAACTAATAAACATTGTTAATATGTGAATATTTACTAATAAATACACGTTTTATATTACTAATTAGCATGAGAGGTTATGCGTAACAGCAAGCTCAGCGTCATATAATTACAACTTGCAACATCATTGCCAATAGCAGCTCTCGATGTTACGAACGAATGATCAAATCTAATTAAGAAAATGAGAAAATTAAGTGCAATCTTATATTTCATTATCACCTAATAAGGATCATGAGCGTAATAAAGTGCATTGCAAAATATTTAATAATCGTTGTTGTTGATACATTCCGGCGAAGCTATGCCAAAACCACGAAAATGCAATTTATGTCTATCACATCGATTTATCTATATTTTTATTGCACATTATGTGAACAACAAAGAATTCAGAAATCGGTAGTTGCTTTCAACAAAGCTTTTTTGCACTTTAATAATAGAAAGTGAAAATAATCAACAAATCAATAAAAGTAACCTTGTCATGTATTAAAAAATTAATTCACTAACGGAATGTTAATATTGGAAGAGTATTTCTACTACAATTGAAAGCGTATCTAATTTGCATCGGCAGAGATGTAAACAGACAAAACACTGCAATATATTACGTTTATCAAAGCACACAAAAGCGAACAATGGTGAAAATAAGCAATTTATTTGAAGGTTATAAACGAATTAAGTTAAACGCTTCCTAATTGTTGCGCTGTAATAAATTCGTACACATTATTATTACAAAGAGTAGCAATGTCGAAATAAAAACCTAACCAAACAATGCAATTTCGTTGGGATTGCGCAAGTTAGATGTTGATTATTGTATTTAGCATAATTTTTACTCGATAGACTTTGAATTTAAGCTGTCGCTTCTGGCTGTTGGCAGAAATGGCAAGCACAAAACAATCGAAATGCGTGGAGATCAATCACAATTCCACGTGAATCAAATCGGCTGCGTTACTTATTAACTTCACCACACGCGATAACCCGACGAAAACGTGTAAATTGCAAATTGTAAAACGATCTGCAGGCAGTATCCGTGCGGCAATTATGGAATTAACCTTGCGAAAACGCAAGCGACTCGCGTATATCTGTTGCGAATGTCTAATCGCTCTAAAGTGGCGAGTTAATAACTGTAAAGTGTGATTGATGTATTCAATCACGGCAACAAATTACAGTTTTTGACAAAACGATTACTTTTTTTCACGATGGGGATTAAACCAATACCAAAGGTTTACGCGGGATATGAATAATTTGAGCTTAATTTGGAAGCAACTGCTTTATAAATGCGTGTTATATTTCTGCGGCGTATTTGCATTGGATGGGAACATAAATAACTTGTTAATGGAAGCGATTTGGCTAGGAATTAATTTGGATTATAAATCGTTAAGATGCTATGCATACAGCTGATGAAAAAAAAAAGTAAATCATGATGAATACATTCTTGAGTCTGCAAGTTAGTGAACTTCAGAATGTTATTGAAATGTATCCTGTAAGAAAAGAAGTTTTTTTTTTCATTTTCAGTCTTTTCAGTCATTTAGTTTATTTTGAAATAATTTCATGATAGATATATTGGGAGAGAGTGATTTATAAAATTCTTCGATCATCGACTGCTATGGTCATTAGCCCCATTCAATTCTTGTTCAATGTAATTAGTCATATTAGAGGCTAATGCTATTGATAAGAACAAAAATTCACTTTATTATGCATCCCTACCGAGAATCAAACCCGGGACCTCGTGGGCAGTAGTCATCAACCATACCACTTCGCCACTTGGCTGGACGGTAATGTTATTCAGGAGAAATTTGTTTTAATTGACTTCCTTTATCACGCCGAAAAGGTCCTTTCGTTTGGAAATAGACTTAATCAAAATTTCATGTCGATAGATGCAGCATTTACGAAGTTATAACTCATAAAACTAATTAAAACTCATAAAACTAATTAAATGCAGTATTTACGAAGTTATAACTCATCAAACTAATTAAAATAATATTGTTATGTTTACAAAACTTTAATCTCTTTTTTCGCAACTTTTCGATTTTTTCGAATTTGCGTACACGATTAAGAAAAGTCTACTGCACCGATTTGGCTGAATGATGGCTTAGTTTATAGACAATTAAATTTTCTAGAATATGACGTTAATTGAGTTTTGAAAACATATATTTACATATTGTTTTCCTGTTTGTAAGAAGATTTTTTGTGCAAAAATGGCACTTCACTTTTAAAATTGCATAAAAATTTTCAATTTTAACATTTCGAAAGTACTCGAAAATACATGTCGAAAATACTCGACGTCATATTCAAGACAATTTTATAAGCTTTCCAAAATTTTATTGATTTCGCATTTTCGATCAAAATTAATGCTGCTAGAATGTACGCAGCTGAATAACTCCAAAAACGGGACGATATAAACATTGTAAATAGACAAATATAGCTGAAAGATCATCATTATTTGCAATATTATTATGATCTGATCGCGCTAATAACATTATTAAAAAGGAATATTATTGAAATTAAATTAGCCCTATTCCCATGTCATCTCGCAATATCCTCAAATAGTAAATATCATTGCAAATAGCTGTTGATTGTGAGATTATTCCTTATTAATTTCGAAAATGTACGCTGGATTTTATATAAATTGAATTTGAATTAAATTTGAAATTATAAGTGACACTTACCATTTAAGTACCTACACATCTAGCAGTTAATTAAATATGTATTTCGTACATCAGAAAGACGCTTAATCAGCCTCTCGAAATGTAAATTTCAAACGACCGGCACGGCCATAAAATATATTCGGGTCGTTTCACTATACCCGTGTTGCAAACTGTGTAACGCCATCGTTATGCATTCGTAAAGAAATCACACTCACCGCGCACATTTTATCGAAGGCACTTTTTTCATAAATTACATTCTGAATGTCACCAATTCACCAATACGCATAGAACGAACATAAAATATGCGCTTATTACATGCGCGTATATCATGGCAAAAGGCGTGAAACGTGTAATAACAGATAAGAAATCAGGATTTACAAAATTTACAAAATTCTTCGATTTATTCATGCGTCAAAACATCAAAACTTTTGTGAATTTTGTCGCGACGTTTATATCGAAAATATAAGCATACACTTATGCTAAATTCGGAATTGCCGAATTCTTAGCGTGTACATTTTTAATAAAGGCAAGTCTATTGTTCGTTTCCATTGGTTGGAGATTAGAATAAAAATGAAAGCAACGTACATTAGCAGCAAACATCAAAAATCATCAGCATAAGCATCGAGTTGAGCAGCGTGGGCGAACATAAAAGCATTGGCTATTCATATTCTAACTTGGTTTCGTGTTATTCAGATTCTATATTTTATTACATTTACCTTGGTATATTAGCATTACGAACTATTATAAAGTTGATTATTATTATTATCAAGATTATTGTTTTTAAATAACTTGGAGAAGAAAGTTTGCTTCATGAAAGTATACTCGTACATGTTCATATAAAGCATGAGAACAATGGAAAAGAAGATATTTCAGGCTAGTGTTACGAAATTTATATCGAACCAATGAGATAGTAATAAATTCAAACGTCGTCAAAGCGTTTCGTTTCATGTCTGCAAAACATAAATATCAATGAAACTAAATGCAGGAATTAGTGGGGAATAAAGTTTAAAGTTAATTTATGTGTATTTCTACAGTTGTGATTGTTTTTCGTACGTAGATTTCGTGCCATGAAGTTGAAGTACTTCCTACGCGTTTCCAGCTTCTTGCACGTGCAACATTGCCATGTTTTTGTGTTGATTATACGGGTAGATGTTTTATAATATGTTAAGTTACATTTAACAATATATGCAAATTGTTTATCTTAACATAAAAGGATTTTAATTCGCAATAAAACTGTTAGAATTTATTTTTGTAAATTTAAGGAAGACATACAGCTGATTGATGCCAAACAAACAAATTTTAATTCTTCTCTGAATCGGCAAAGGGCAATGAATGGCAAAAGTAATGAATAGATGAGAAAAGAGGAAAAAGTTAAATAAAGTTTGCAGAGTTTGGTACCCTTAGAATCAGCTCTGTTTATTAATTTTAAGAAAGGTAGCAAATGCATAGTTGATATCTCATTTTAGTACTCATAGATAGGGGTATCGAGTTTCGTATCAATGATGTCAACTCTGTTTTTAAGTTTATAAAAGAGACAAATATTTTAATTATATATAACAAATTCTAATTCTCGACTATTTCGTCAGAGGACAAAGAAGCAATAAATGATGGTCGCTTTGAAAAATGGAAAGTGTTAAATAAAGGGATAATTTATCTAGTTTGGTATCAATAGAATCAGCCCAGTTTTTTAAGTTTTAGTTGCCGTTTTTCATTAGTTCAATAAGAATAAAATTGAAAAATACTTACAGTTAGGTATTTCTATAATAATAGATCGTTAAGGGATTATCAGTTTGAAAATTGATATATTGCCAAATGCGTTTACGATTTGGAATGCATTGGCGATAATTTATGAACCTAGTGACTTTAAACTTTACCTATTTCTGTGCATATGTTAACAACTCGGATTTAGCAACAATATTATGATATTGTATGCATGTGTGTGTGTGTGTCGATGCGGAGGATTAAGTCGCACGTTTATTTCCATGCTGTGCGTTGCATTCGCGGCGGATTGGTGCAATGTAATGGTTGTAAATCGGCGTGGAGTCGTCGTTGTTTGGTAACTGATTAATTACACTCGAAGGCGATGCCATTATTACAGCTATCGCCGCGCCGATATTCAGCGATAGTCGGCGACTGCATGCAGGCAGGCAGAATTGTTGTACAATTATAGAAATCATGGGAAAATGCCATTTTAATCGTCGCTGAATATTATATTCGCTGCGCATTGCACATGCGATCCGCGGATATTTATTAGCCGGAAGGCTTTTTTCCACGCTTTTGCAATCCGCCGCCGACGACGATGGAAAAACGCGTGCAAAAATCACCCACACACCCGCCCGACCTGGCATCGGCGAAACAAGGTATCGCCGCGACGCCCAAATGCTGCGAATAATGCATAATGTCGAAATCACCAAGCTTTCCCAATTTAATAATCGATTTATTACACGTTGTTTATCTCATCTTTGAAATAGACATCAGCGGAAGGCTGCGCCGCGGATGAATGCCAGATAATTGCGCACGTAGGTACTTACTCTGGCATTATGCAGATTCGCGAAGATTAATCTGGAAACGAGAATTATGCTTTCCATTGCAATTGCATCGCGCTTTGAATTTATCTCACACGATCAATTTGGAAATCATATTTTCTATGGTTTCACATACATTTATAAGTAAAAGCAATAATAGTTTAAAAAAATATACATTAAAAAATATTAAGGATTTCCTTAAGAATGAGTGTGCCTCTTATTTTTTACATTTATGGTTTATATGACCCAAATTAGTGAAACTATCAAGATCCCGTCTTTATCGGTTGGGGCATGTGGCCTATAGAGTCGATTAAAGTTTGCAGAGCAAGTACTTTAGGAAAATATTTCCTAACTCATTCACACAACTAGTGTGTGAGTACCTGCTCTCAAATATGTAATTCAACTTCACACTAAATTGCCAAATTGCCATAATACAATATAAAAATGTGCTTTTTAACACCTTGTTGTTGGTATCAATATACACTATGTGCCCACTTAATGCATATACACTATTTCTAATAGAGATCCCCAGGAGACAATCAATAAAGTCGAGAATTTCGTAACATAAATTATAAAATTACGTCCAATACCTTCTAGTTATTCAAAAAGTACATTTCCCAGATAAGCGTACGTAAGGAAGTGAGTAAAGTATGGTGGATGCAACAGAAAATCATCGAAGCACGAGATTTTACGCAAATGTGCGAAGTTCCAAGCTGCGATCGCAATTCGCAAATGCACTCGCCCCGGCAAATCGGCCTCTCAGCAGCGCCGCCGCGTGTGTGCAATACCATTACGTGTACGAATCGTCTATCGTTCGCAATAATCTTGATTGCAATTAGAAAATATGAGCGAACGTTTACAACGTCCGCCCACGCCGCCGCCGTTTCTATCAGCGTGTGCTTTATTTTCGAAGAGCGCGCGCACACTCGCCTCACGTGTTTTGCAGCGCGTAGTGATTATTGCACATAAATGCATCTATTTGTCCTTTCCTCCCCGCCCGCCATACAATGTGTTTGCCACAGCGACTCACGGCTGCTGTACCTAATCATTCACGTTACAAAATTGTGGTCAACAACGAGGCAATCAACATATTTTCAGTGGATTGCTAAATCCGGAATTCGTTTGCGTATTTAATTGTGCAAACTTCAATTTCTGCAGACGGCCATAACTCTTGCATCGACAGAAAGTGACACACTGTATGCAGAAATGCAGGAGATATATATGTTGTGGAAGTTCCTTTAATTTAACAAGATACGTGGCTGGAGACGAACAGGGATCTTCGTTGTGTGGCGTGCGAGGAGCGTTCGCAGCGTTTTCAGGAAATCATAACTTAGCGACCACTTATAAACGTCTTCTAATATAAGACACGAAACAAAATCAGAAACAATATATGTCGAAATAAGACCCGAACAATGAGTTTGTCCGCCCGAGCGTTGCTTCCTTATCCATGGTGTCCATGATGCGTTTTAGTCAGGGGCGACTCGACTAAACACATCTGTAGATCTCGAAAATTTTGTGTTTTTTCTGAGTCGTCTTAATCATTTTCTGACAATATATAAAGTACAATAGCGTTATAAATTATGCATTTTTAAAGTGGATATGCCTTAAAATTCGTGCTAGAGGCGATTATTAATACCAGTCACACTTTAGTCATTTATTTACATTTTTTTTTTCTTTGATTTTACCGAGCATCGACTGCTATGGTCATTAGCTCTATTCAAGTCTTTTACAATGTAATTAGTCATATTAGAGGCTAACACTATTGATAAGAAGAAGAATTCCCTTTTAATATGCATCCCCACCGAGAATCGAACCTCATGGACAGTGGTCATCGAATATACCACTGCGCCACTTGGCTGGACATTATTTTACAATTGAATCTAGGACTGCATAGTCCCAAGAAAATGATTATGAATGCCTAGGACTCGGTTAATGCACACTATAGCTGTTTCGATTTTATTAATATGTTATCTCTTTAGTCCGTCTCTTCATGGAAATTAATAAAATCACACAATAAATTTAACTTCTCCAAATAAACAATAAACATTAAAGTATATTAATTTAAAAGACCCTCTAAAACGAGTCGTCCCTGCTTTTCTCCTGACTATACCAAAACCGAAAAAAGCATCGAGAAAACCAAGCGAAAAACGAAGAACGAACGACAATAATGAAACGACGAAAAGGGGAGACAATAAATAAATTATCGATGGCCTGGTCTGTTGTGTGTGTATGCTCGTACAGGCCCCGATGGCCGGGTCCATTCATTTCGCCGGCGCGATCGTTTGCGTCTAATTTATCTCGACCAATTATCTTGGGCACATACGGTCCCGTGAATGGGGACCATCCGCAGCGGACGCTCGCTGTTGTGCCCATTCGGACATATTTATTAGGTCTTTAAAGGACCTGACCGATCCACGTGTTAATAATCTACTTAAAACTATTCGAAATCTCTCTCCCGCATCTCGTTTATGATCGTCGGGATAGCACGTCATTTACACTTCTTCTTCGGCCACTTATCAAACCGCAATGTGTTCATTGGACACAAACCTTCACACCTGGAAAATTAATTTGTATACATTGTTTTTGATAACATTTTTCCATAGTTAATTTTGAGCATAAATCGCTGATTTTGACCGATGGATTATTGATTTCCTGAATATCCGGAGTGATTGAGTTTAAGAATTTTGATTTATTGAATACATAAAAGTGAGTTTTTCGGTATTGAATAAATTAAATTTATTGTCGTACAGACTTCTGTGGAAAATTTGGCTCGGAAAATGAGCGAACCTCGAAGGCTAAAGCTAGAAAGAATATGGCAACAGATGCTTCAGAGTAGTCAGGATCAATTTAGAATTAGAAAAAGTTAGAATGGATGGTTTACAATTTAGTTTATTTCAATATTTGTATTATATGCCACTTTTTTACATTTTTTTGCATTAATTAATTTTTTAACCTAACATTTGTAAAACGAAATAAATGATTTACCTGTGATTAGAAAGATGTTTACCATGTAGATTCGAAACAATACGTCCCAGGTGAACATTGTTAACGTCGATGTAATTGTTATGAGGCCTTCTATCGATGCTGTTTACATGGGATAGGAATATTAATAATCAAGAGATATGGTCTTATTTACAACTTCGCAATGAGAAAAATAAAACAATATTTAGCCTATAACTAGGTCACAAAACGTACTAATTGTTTGAAAAACATTTTAACAACTTTGTTTTATGACTCTACATGGAACTTTGAAAAATTTTGTTGGGAATTTTAGATATTTCAAATTCGGAAATTTACATCGAGCTTATACGAACTATTTTACTTTAGCTTTTACGATATACTCACATGGATGTATAGGTATGCAAAGAGTATTAGTCAATAGTTGTATCACAATTGATTTATTTAAAATATCACAAAAATACGACGATTACAACAACGTTTTCCACGACGGCACGGAATTACATTTCGAAGATATTGAATCCAATTGCAAGATAAACGTAATAAATGCACGAGGAATTACCGGCGGTGAAAGAATGCAACATCTAAATCGGCCTTTTCGGTACTCTTGCGAGTCTCGCATTACATCAGCAGGTTGGCTTATTTACGCGCGCATGCTAATGCTAAATGTATTCGCAGATGTACGGCTGGATGTTGCGATTGTTTCCAACTCGCCCGCCACTTTTATTCAATTTCATTGCTCGCATACGTGCAAGCGGCGAAACCACGAAAAACCGCGCGCGAAAATGTCAAGCTCGTGATTTCGCGAAACGCAGCTAAACCAGCAAACAAGTGTAAAAAAGACGCTTTGTAAATTTAGCAATCTAATAAATAGGACCGCGCACACGCGCGTCCAAAAATGTTAATAAACGCGCGGGATGAAGGAAGAATTAAACCGTAAATTTTGCGAACATTACCAGCACGTTCCCAATTGCATGATTGCCAAAGACGATGTGTAAATTGTCTGCTCTTTAGCCAACTTTTTGCTTTTTGCAGCGGTATTTATTACCGTCTTTGTGGTACACGTTTGTTTCGTGCTGTAATGCCTGCCACTTACTCCCAATGTGATTAATTGCACGTGCAATTAATAATATCGTATAAATACTACTGGTGAAAGTATGGGAAGAAATATTTGTCATTGGCCGCGGTGCGGCGGATTTATCAAGCGCATTCCGTTCATTGTTCATTAAGGCACATAGCGATGCATCAATTAGATAGCGACTCCCACATTCATTTAAATAAATTAAAAATCGAGATGTGGAACAGAGAATAGTAACAAAAAATGCAGGCCTTTATTTCGGTCTTAATTTCAATCAATTGTGCGAAACCTTGACCTTTCCGCATTCCGCCAAGAGAAGCAAATCAATCGCTAATAATGTTATAACACTCACGTTGCAGGCTGCATTTACACGATACTAGAATACTATTATTAAAAATAAATTATAACTTGAAATTTATAATCTTGGAAATTAGTCTTGAATGCGTCTATTCGTACTTTTAAAACATCTTAATTTGTGTGTGATTTGAAGATAAGTTTGAATGGCAATTAGCTGGAAATTTCACAGTAAATTACTTTTATACGATTTTGTTAACATAGATAGCACAGAAGCAACGAAATGGTTTTTGTTTTATGTTATTTCCAAGGATATGAGTGCGGATTCGTGATACCGGCATCGTTAAATTCCTTAAATAAATTAGCTAACGCAAAATGTGTGCGTTAGTTGCGTTAGTTGCTGAAATGCAGAAGCGATAGAAATTGACAATAGTCAGGCAACTCGTAAAAAATATCGTGGGAATTAAAAACCTCTTATCCAAGGCAATTAATATATAAAATACCAATGCGAAATATACATTAAAACCCATAAAACCATTTAATAGTTTGTCATTTGAATTTACAAAGATTTATGATTTAATAGTACACTGGGAACATTAATATAAAGTCATTAATACAAAAGTCAACCACATTTTTTTTAATTTCAAAGTTCAGCATTATTTTAAACAAAATTCGTTGAAAGTGAAAGAAACGTTTTTTAAAATTTAATTTAATTCTTTAACTTCATTCTTTAACAAAAACATAATAGTATAAAAATGACGCACCATTTAATTTTAGAAACTTGTTAATGAAATACATAAAGTTAATGTTTAATTTTCAAATTTAGTTGCCTCTAATTAATGTTTATTAAATTATTTAAATATTCCATTACGCGTTTGTAAGAGTTGACTGAATTTTATGCAAATGCCGGTGTTGTGCAGCGTATAAGTAATGTGGCGTTTTTAATCGCCAAACGCAGTCGTCGGCAGGTAATAAGTAATAATACGATTTTAAGAGTACCCCGTTGAATCAGCCGGAGGGCGCAATAGATCTTGAAATAATATTCATGCTGTAGTCACATTCACGCACACATATGTGTACTTGTATGTCGTATGGAGTCACGTACATGTTTTTTACGTTCACAGGTGAAACGTTAAGAAACCGATTCGTAAATGGAAAACTACGGTTCTTTTCTTGGTATTTATTATTAGGATTAATTTTTGGACACGTTACTGATTTCAATGATAAGTTATCTCCATGTTTAATCAGTACAAATCCAGTTTTTTTAGGTAGTTCATGTGAACTATGCATGTAGTTCATGTTAATAATGGTGTAAACAAACTTTTATATTAATAATATAACAGGCGGAGGAGGTTTAAGCAAGTTTTTTTTGGGAATTACAGAGTTTTTAGTTAATTTTATTAAGGATTTTAGAGATGTTTTGAAGCAACAGGTTGAAAAGTTAAGTTGCATTAGGTTAGATAGTTGTGTAGTTATTGAGGTGACACAGACACGTACCTTCTTAATCTACAGGAACTGGAAATCAAGCAGGGAAAAAGTCGAAATAATCCTAGGGCAGCACATGAAAGTCTCCAATATTATTAAAATCATTGCACACAACGAGGCATGTTGGATGGCTTTTGCAGAATATACCAAACTGATCCTCCTAGAGAAGGCGAAAGATGAGCCTCAAATAACAGGACGCAATAACAGGAAGTATATAGTTTAATCCGAACAGATGTCCCAACACTGGTAGTTCCGGGGGAAGTTGTGGCAGTGTTATTAAGTTGTGGACTTCCCACGTGCGGGCTGCTATGCCGCCTCCCAACGTGCTCGTAGAGCCACTTGCTCCGGTTAGAGAAACGCCGGCAACGCCCAAAGAAGAAAAAAAAGATAGCCAAGAAATGTTAGGAGTGGTTCAAGTCCTGGTTTTGGGGGATTCAGAAAAGAGATATATTTACAATCTCATCTGGAATTACATTTAGAAAAATTGCCATTAGTCACTCAATGACACAAATAAGAAAGAAAAGGGCAACATATACTTCAGAGGAATCACTAAGAATCGCTGAAGCACGTTTGTTTGAAAAAGCAAATAGAACCGAACAAACCAATGCAGTTTTAGAACTATTTTAAAAAATGTCTTCGTAAATTACACAACTTAACTTTCATTACCTTTTATTTATCTCTCATCTTACATTTCGGTGTCCTATTTGATAATATACCACTGATGAATAATACTCGTACATAATTCACAATGTAAACAATTAAGCAAAGATCATTTATCCTCACAATGAGTGAAGTTTGGGGCAATAAGTCCCAACTTATTGCCTGCAGGTTAAGCCAAGTATTTGCGCATGCAATGTGAGTGTGTCTTCAAGAATGCCATTTCTACGGTACCGGTTGTATCGTCGAATGGTTATCAGTGCAGACACAGTCATTTAAAAACAGGTAGATCTGAATGCGGTGAAAGTGATCCGTGGCGTTTTATAATGACTTTTGCCTCAGCATGAAGCGCAAACTTTTTGTTTTAATCTCCAGTAATGCCATCAACAGCAGCTTTGCGGTTGCTAATACCAAACGATAATCATTATACTACATTTCATTAACATCAGCTTGTTGCTTTAAGCTCAGCTTAAGTCTAATTTAATAGTTGTCGTTGCATCCGAAGCAGCTGCACACATGTATAAATTAATTTGAACACTTTTCTAGGAAAGTAGATACTATCAAACATCGATATAATTAATAATGCACTAAATATGTAGCTGCGTACAAGTATATGTAGCGTTCACAAACGTGCACGTATTCATTCTGCAAACGCGCGCATGCTAATTAGATGCAAAAAGCTAAGTCATTCTTTAGTAATTATCTCTAAATGCCCCCGCGTTAATATTCGCAAATATGATTAGTGAAACGTCGTCGACATTGGCAGCGGTTGTGCATAAATTGAGTTTATAAATCAATAGCGTTGACGTAGAGGAAAACGACGCGGACTAATTTCAAGTTGCCTCCATACGGGCAGAGAACGGCAATTAGAACTAATTTAATTTCTTTAATTAGTTTTATATAATAAGCATTTGATATTCATGTCGTTGAAAAATTGGATTGCTTGAACCAGGTGAAATTGATTTATTTAGTAATTTTGTAATTGATATGGCTATATATTTACAATTTTATGTTGAATTTTAATGAAGATTGTATATATTTTTATCCAAATCTGACAAAAACTGAACGCAGAAAATAGTAATGCGACCAAATGCAGCAATGTAGATTTCATGCTACAAAGTTTCTTATGTAATAGAAGAAGAGTTCTTTAACATAATGAAAATTTTGAAAAGTTGCTGATTCCTTCATATACCGCAACGTAAATTCCATCGAACAAATTTGACAATTTTGGATACTTCTATATCTTTTATTTTCTATATCTCTTTCTTTTATATTCACAACTCTGATAAAAGAAGAATTGTTTAATACAATGACGTTAATCCGATATTGATATCACAATTACGACAATTGTGTAAAGTTGTTAATTCTGTGATATACCGATTTATAAATTTCATGAAACAAATTCGGGAATTTCCGGTATATGCATTTTTCTTTTACATTTTTATCAAGGACATGAACTTGATACAAGAAGAATTGTTTAACACAATAACGTATATCTTTAATTGATATCACAAATACGTCGCAAGAACATATAAATGAAACAAGAGTTGGTAAAGAGTGCATGTTCTGTAATTTCAGAGAGTATATTCAATTTTACAGATAGCTTCGAACTAATCCACAGTTTTGCAAATGACTCTAATAAACCGAAATCACGACATCTGAAAATTAGTTGTTAGAATAACCACTACAACTTTCTATGTAAATCAATATAATGTATCATATTTCAGACAATATATGCTTGAAACGTATTGTTGTATTAAAGTCATGTCCATACACGAATCGCGAATTTTTTGACAATAGCAGCGAATCATTGTTTTGTCGTAGTGTTTCTCATAATTACACCATGCGCCAATGATAAATGGGAGAAACGGCGGTGGCGTGGGCGGTTGAATAACGCGTGTCGTCCCGCTCTTTCACCGCTGTCCCACCGCGGGCACTAATGAGGTGCAACAATAAATCACATCGATACGCCTCAGGCGTCTATTAATTGCTGCTGTCACGTGCTTTGTAGGTATGCTCAAAAATGGCTATCGTTCGCTGCAAGAAGAAAGAAATCAAGGATAACAAACACAATTCGAACCGTAATATATCGTCGATAATCCTGCGCAACTTTATGAATGATTTCGCGTGAACAACACCTTCCTGTGCGCCGTCCTTCTCCTTGTGAGGCAATCGGAAATCTAAATATTTCGGACCGAGGTTAGCAATTTAATAAATCATTGCCATAGAATATTTTATCAACTCTACTAGTTTCCATGCCGTTTTTCCTTTTACTTAAAGTGCTTGCAATTTTTCTCCTTCTCATTGCACGTTGCCTTTACGAGCATAATTATACTTTATCAGTTTTATTGTAATCATACATGGAATGGATAGTACGCGTTGGTGATCTAGTACACGTGAAATTTATGATTATTCAATTCAATAGCGCCAATAAGCCGTTCATAAAACTCTTTCAATATTTATGCACTCGGACAATTTCAATACCAACTCTTTTATTAATAGATTTGCGCATTGAATTACCGGCATACCACACAACTGCAGCAGAATCTTATTTATGACGGAACAATATACGCTATTAAATGATTAGAACGAAAATATAAGGCCTTGAGGTCGGTTTATACTGTTTAAATTAGTTGTGTATAAACGTTTGAACAACAAAACTACTAGATAAATCAAGTGCTGATAGTATGAGCAATAAAATTTTCAACGACATAGAATATGAATTTTAAATGGTTATTATTAAAGTTAATTAAAGAAATTAAATTAGTTACTCGAGGAGGACTATGAATACGAATAAATACGAATTTTAATGAAAATAATTAAAATAATAATTTAAAAAAACCTACATTTATTGATAGTTATTGTCTATTAATTGATAAAACTATCGAATATTTTCTCAGAATAAGCTGTTTATATACAATTTTAACAATAAATCATTAAATTAAATAATAAATCATAAATCATTAGAAATCATTAAACGCGTCAATAAATCACAATAAATGATTTGATGATTAACATCAAACTCCCCTTGTTTGCCAAGCCCGCAGCCTTAAAATTTGAATGAAAACTTGTATACGTGTAGAATAAAATTAGAAACTAATTATACTCGAGCGCAACAATACTTTTTGTCCAGATTAAGCTGCTGGTCCAAATAATCATTTCGATGCAAATTTAAGGGGTTGAGTCCGTAAACTCCCCTTGTAAAGATAAATCCTCGACAGATAGCGAATATCCAACCCCACCGAATGTAACTTTGATGCAACATGTTTTATTACGGAAATGACGCCGTAATGCACCAATATCACCACCAAATTTGGCTGATACGGTCGTTTTGTTGCCTACACGCGCGAAATTGCGCAAGCAGCGCGGATTTACGCCGTAGCTGAGCCACATTGGCACATTGGGAAAACTCTCCGCTATGGGCCACACTTATTTCGTCTTTTATCACGACGATTGCATCGATTGATTGCGATTATTTGTTTGCACTCCGACAACTTTGCATTTCGTTCGGTGGACTCGCATAACTCTGATGCTATCGACGATGGCTTACGGTCACGGCGTGTCGAACTAACTTTACCTGAAACGAAGAGAAACATTACCATTAGTTGAACAATGCGCTATCACTGCACGCTGCACACAACGCCATCGCGCTTAATGCATGCGCACACCGCAATCAATAATTTAATAGATAATTAATGGTGTGCGGTCCTTAATAAACTGCACATCCATACGCACGAGCAGCAGCGGCGGCGAAAGATGGAGATGGGAATAAAATTCGCAGTCGTTTAATTAATTCACGTTATTAGAATGTGGATAATTAAAAAATCGCTGACATTCATGCAGTGTAATTATTTCTAATTTGTGCTTTCTCAATCGCATACCACACTCGCGCGCGCGTCCACGATCTGATGCCATTTATAAATGCATTGATTAGCCTGCAGTCAATACACCGGCTTGTTGGACACGCTTGATAGCAACGCTAATTTTTTTCTTCGATTCCCATTCGTGATAAAACACCGAGCTCGATGTAATCGATAATAATCTCTAAGTAAATGGAACGCATTCTTAGTTTGTACTTTAAGAAACTCTTAAGAAACGAACCAACAATAGAATCTTTCTGTTTAAAGTTTAACTAGTTATACTGAAACAGACTTATATCCGCGCGCTTGACATCAGAAACTAACAAACCGAATTTGAAATGTCTTGTTTTTAAAATGTGTATATTGTTTCAACTTGAAAGATAGTCTATTTCTTAGTTTTGTCCTTAATTTAAACCTTTGAGTTGGTGGGGCTTACTCACGTCGATTTCGGGTTTGAAAACAGAACCAAGCATCGCGTCGATTCCGGTTCAAGAAACAGAATTTTTAGCATTATCTGAAAGTGGGACGCAACCACGTCGATGATGATATCGGAACCCGATACTTTCAAGATCAGCTGATTCTGGTATAGAAACCGACCCTTTTACGAAAATCCGAGTTAAACCCTTCAAAATAAAAGTCCAGTTTAACCCGAAACCATTGACATGTCTAATCTAATTTACTGAATATATCAAATTATGAAAATATTAATAAGAAAATATTTAGTTTTACTGCAGTCTATTGGTCAAAAGCACACTTCTTTTTTCTATTTCCCATTGACATTTGAAGAATCCGCCATTCATTTTCTGTGAGTGTGATTCGCTGAATTTCGACGTGATTGTGTGAGTGTACAAGGCAGTTAATTAAATCACAATTCAATTTTATGCAATGATTTGCTAGGCCAACCTTGGCGTTGACGTCTCGCATCAAACGTTCCGTGAGTTCGATCAAATTAACAAATACATCATGGCAAATTGTCGGCTTGTCGTGTTTTACACAATGCGGCGCGGGTGATATATTGCGAGCAACGGTACGGCATGTGGTGATAATCCAGCGGTAGACCCCAACCTGATTGACCAATAAACAATAATTAATTATGAGATAATTAGAGTTAATCGTATTTTCATGATTTATTATAAACGCAAGAAAACAATAACCGGACTTGGATATTTATACTCGTACGAGTGTTATTAACAGTACTTGCAGTCTTGAGTTCCCTTCACATGTGCCAATCACTCATACTCGCAATCTGTATAATTTTTATAGAGTAGTTTTATTGTTGTATCAATAGTTTAATTAAAAACTACATGTTCAATTAATTATAATACGATATTTAAGATTTAAAAAAATTGGTGATTGTGAGTTGCTAAGCTGCATACGCTCTAGCATCGTTTGCTTTGATCAGAAACGAAAAACTAAAAAGATGTTGCAAAGTTTATAAAAATTGCCTGAATATGACGTTTTTGGAAGAAAAAGATAAATGTGTATGAATTTATACAGTCTTAAATTTAAAGTACATTTTTCTCAGATTTAAAAAGATTCAAAAATATAATTGACGTTATATTCTAGATAATATAAGTACCTATAAAATGAGCTATAATTCAGCCAAGATGGTTCTGTAGATTCTTCACAATCGTGTACACAAAAATCTATGTTGCGAGAAAACCGCGTTTAAATTTGGATGTACATAAGGATACTATATATTTTTAATGAGTTTTATGAGCTGTAACTTTTTAAATACTGCAGTTGTCTTGGAATTTTGAAGGAATATTCTTGAATAGTTGATGTATTGATCTGGACTAGTTCGTTATTTTTGAGCTGGTAAATGAGAAACCTCAATTAATTAATTAATAGAAACACCCTGTTGGCAGTCGGCGCCAGTTCAACATGATACATCAAATTATCTTATTTAGGCCCAATAAGTGTAGAAATATCAAGAGAATTGTGGAAAATGAAATTAGGGCTGCTGCATACAGTGATTTGTCATTAAAATCTTTAGTGAATAATAAAATGGGTGACTCCAATAATTATCTTTTAGGGTCGGAAATTTACAGAATAAATTGCAACGATTGCAGCAAACATTATATCGGACAAACGGGTAGGAATTTCCTTATCCGTTTCAAGGAACACCTAAGAGTGAACGCTACTATCCCCAACTGCTCAGCTCTAGCTGATCACCTCATAAATTCAGACCATCGGTGTTCCACTGATAATATAAAAATTCTACACCGCGGCAACAAGGGCCACAAACTAAACGTTCTCGAAGCAATTTACATTCATGAATCCATTAGAAAAAACCCAGATCAGGTACTAAATGACCAAATCGAACTCCTAGTGAACACCCCACTCACCCGCGCAATAGTATAAAAATAATTATAACTTTAGTGGACGATACAGTACCTGCAGATGCCGAAAGGTGAAATGTACATTGTACGTGTTTAATAACATAAACATTGTTCAAACTATTTTTTTATGTTTGTGCAAAATAATATTAAAATCATGTTTTATCAAGCAGCGACAGTAAACTCCATCAATTATAATAGGATCACATTTCCTCACTACATTGCCTAAAACTACGAGTTCTACGGATATGAACAGCCGTAGGATATGTATGTCATTTCATAATTATAAACGACACTGAAATATGTATATTATACAACGTGAGTAGAAAAATGTAATAAGGAAAGAACATAAAAGTCACTATCAAAATGTGCACAATTTATTTCAATATTTTTATGTTTACAATAATATTTGTTATCTACCCCAAAATATGACAAATCGAAGTTGTTATCAAACATTTTTGACACATTTTACACACAAAATTGTGATAAGAACATCCATTTATAGATATTTATTTTGGAATTTCCTGATATTTTGTCAACAAGTAAATAACCATTAAACCACTTCAACTTTTCTCATTAATTCTCATTCCTCAAAAGTACCCTTATAATTGAGTGCAATTAACCTACAATGATTAGAAATCTAACTTCAATTGCAAATTTCAAACCAAATTTCAGACAACTCAAGGAACAATTAAAATACATTATGAAAACTAACCGAATACAGTACAAAAATTTAGTTGTTCTCAGTTTGTACAAAACGCTCGTAAATGTACTTCTTAACAACAGCACATAGTTTCATTAGTGAAGTAGTAATTAACCTCACACAGGTCTATTAAAGGAGGTAATTAACCGATACCGGTGGCTTAACAGCTCTAACGATTCCTACTGTAAATGTGATTTCTTTCAGGTGGCTGAAGTCTTGATGGTTGTCTTAAGCATTCAAACTATCGTCAGGTAATTATCATTGTAAATTTTCATCACGAATACCTTCGGAAAGCTAAACGAAAAAATTAATATAAATTTACCATTATATAACTGATTTGTAAGAAATTCGTATTCTCTGCTTTACATTGGAATAACTTCTGCGTTGGAAAATTTACACTTCCATGAACCAAATTTATCCAAGTAAAACTCATGTTTCGGTATGCAATTAACACTTTGCGGCACAAAATAGCGTTGGTTAGGGCTAATTAATCATTCGAGTAGAAATTACCAGCGGACACTAACTATAATGCTGTAGTTTAAAGTGCAAAATTATTTCGCGTCAATTGCGCGTAAATTATGTCATACAGATGCTTACACAACGCAAGAATAGAAAACATGCTAGTACGCTGTAATTAATTACGCATAAAAAGTAATTTAAGTCAATAGAAAAAAGAAATCTTCGACATCCGAAGAGCTAATTTGTTAATGATTACATAATTTCCGGAACAACCAAATAATTCCGGTGATTTAAAAGAAAATACTTAAAGAACGCCACGAGTACATCTTAAATTATTGCATAGTTGGAGGTTTGCGATTTTTGGCGGTGTATATCTCAGAAACAAATCATCCGATTTTAACAATTCTTTTTTGAAAATGTGTGCTTTGTTTCAACTTGAGAGATAGGCTATTGTTTATTTTTGTTTCTTTTAATTTAAATCTTTGAGAGTTTAAGTTTCGAATATGGCCTGTTGCGCTTGTTTATAAACGCAATAGTCTATACTGCGTTGAGCGTATGCGCCGATTTTCATATTTCATGCGAAAGGTGCAAACGTGGATGTGCAACGTGCAATAAGAGCAATAACACCATTTCATTGCGTCTAAAAATAGAAAGCATGATTGTACGCTGAAATTAATTACATATAAAAAGTAATCCAAGCCAATAGAAAACGAAATCTTCGACATCCGAAGAGCTAATTTGTTAATGATTATACAATTTCCGGAACACCAAACAATTTTCGACTTATGTTTGGCGATTTAATGAGAAAATACTTAAGAACTCAGTGAGTAAACCTATAATTTAAAAAATAATTTATTTTATAGTTGGATTTTATACTAGGATTGCCGGTGATACAAAACAATTAAAATCGGCAGAGAATATTGGAAATCGCAGTATAGCATGTCAAAAAAAAATCGAAGTCTCGTCTTACACGCTTTGATTTAGTTTTCGGCGTTGCTGCGAAAGTGAAAGTGGCTTATTAAAAAAATCCTTTACATAACAATAATGGCAACGATCGAACGATCGAAGATTATTTTTCTAAATTTAATTCTAGTCTAGTTTCGCGTTTCAATCATCGTGACCTTTACTGCTTTTGCGGCGCGGCGCCCGTCGCACACGCCATGTACTTTTTCATCTATTAATTATTACTGTATCAAGTTGGAAATAGATTCCAATTAATGTAGAAATCGACAGTAAGTTTAAGATTGCAATTTGTATGTTTACAATGCGTCGGAATAATCTTGTTTATGTAATTTCTATCTTGTTACAGCGATCGTTTTTATGCGTAAATGATGCAAAACTTATTTTAGAATTATACAGGAATATTTGCAGTCGGGGAAGTTAATTAAATGATAATCTTGCATGCATTATAGGTGAATTGAGACTTTAACACGTTGTAATGCGAAAAATTGGTACAGAACCTTTAGAACTAATTAAAACTGTTTGATAGTGTAATAGATATTAAATGTTACTTGGTTAAATATGTTAAATACGCGTGCTTGACTTGGGGAGTAAGCTGGTGAATATGAACCGTGAGCGTATTTTCATTCAATTTAAGAGATAGGCCTATAAATACCACCCTTTTGTGGCGCATCGAGGGTTGCAGTAGGTATTGCGACTCGAAAAAGTTAAATGAACGACGAAAACGTCATAAGAACGCATTCACGCCAATAAATCATTCAGTTACGCGAACATCGTCATAAACGCCAGCTGCTATTAGGTAAACCACTGCAAAACATGTAAATATATTTGTACTAAAATATTTTGTATTTTTATTGAATTTTGACTAATGTCAAATGGAAGTTGATGTTGAAAAATCCACGATTTAGTCGTAGACCAAGTCTAAAAACTAATTCTGAAAGTTTGAAGTTTCTGCGAATCTCTTGCTAATTGTAATTGATATTATGTAAAATTAAATTAGATAAGCGTAGGATGAACGAAATACGATGATCTAGAGTAGGTCAGTTTAAAATCAAAACATAAGCCTTATAAAGATTTTCCTTGCTTAATTTGACCGGTTCTATTCAGCGTGCGTTCGTAACAACATTGAGCTTTAATTGTAATTATAAATGTAAAATAAATCGAAAAGAAATGCGGCCCGTGGTACGGGCATTTACGAAACGAATCGAATTACTAACGGACGCGGACAACGGCCGCGAATTCGCGCACTAGATGCCTAACGAGAGCTAACGAGAAAGCATTGCCGCGGTCGACTCTCGGGCCGTAAGAAGAAACCGCATTTGTGTATCACGCATTCTCCGACCAAGTGATTATCTTGCGTAAATGGAAATATTGGCGATCGCGATCAAATGCGCGTCGCGGTTTATAATGCAAATCAGTGTCGATGTTATGTCAATGCTAATTAATTGAATTATTGCTCGCTTCGGTGGCGAACGGCGTGAATAAATTCTGTCATTAGTGTGAAATCGCTCCAGGAATCCGTAAATAGAGGCAAACGTAATGCAGTACAAAAACGAGGAAGAATTCCCTATCTCCGACTCCTGTCAGTCAAGGAGTGGATGCAAAGAGATCACTTGTGCTATCAACCGACGCACGAGTTTTCACGCGCATGTTTGCATTGTAATTCACATTATGAATGTTGGTACAAGCAATTTCTATGGCCATGGCTGGCTGGGCGCAGAGAGACACCAGTCGCGTATGTCGCTTCCAGCCACGACGCGCCGCAATAAACGCGGCGCGGATTGATTGCGCGCTAAATAATCCCCGCATCAGTCGCAGTGCGAAATACATACATCATTGGTGCACACGCATGCGAAGTTCCGTGAGCTTGAGCTATGAGACGATGAATGTACGAGTACTCAGGACCAGTTTCCACGTCGTCCCAGACATGGGTCCGCGTCTGACAACGATCGTTTACAATGCCAATACACACCAATAAGGAACTAATCAAGTGGGATGCCAGGAGGAGACGGTCGTGTCTTCATAACACCATAACTCGTTCCCGAGTATAACGTTCTGCTCATGTAAATGATGATGGATAAAGCGATCGCGAACGCGTGTCATGTGGGTCTTGGTAGTTTCAGTCCTTTAAATATTGAAAACTCACTTCAGCGTGCTATATTTATGGATGATGTTGTAAATCACAGAGGAATATATGTTACATATGACACCAAGAGTGACTGAAATAATGCATGACGGGGGTACATTTCGAAAATGTGAGATTTGGTATTCGAGGAGGTGGAGAAATGAGTATCAAGTTACCTGAAGGTAATGTCCATGACGGGTCAGTCTGTCCCTCTGTATCCGTATGTATTTTGCCTCGCTGAATCTCGTGAACGGATCAACATTTTTGTTTCGTTTTATTCATATTTAACGTTCACGCTTTGTCGCCTTCTCATGTGAGTAGAAACCTACTTATTATTACTAATAGGACTTTGTCAATTCATGTTTTATTAAGGAATGTTTTGCACAATATATTTACCCTCTGATATATTTTAGTACTTTTTTTTATAATTTTACTAAGTAGAAACTTCTTTAACACAAATACACTTGTAACTACATAGTTCATACCCATTAATGCAGGATGTAGGTACACAACCCTGCGTGAAAAGCTTCCATCCATTTTTATGCATACAATTTCCATAATGTGCGCGCATCGCGTTGAATAATTGCAAAAATTAAGTATGCAAACCTAAGCCAACCAACCCTCTGCATGCATATTACCAGCATTATCCGCATTTCCCCATTTCGTGTTACATTTTCTGCATGTCATGTTTTATTTATTCTGCTGGTGTGTAAAATAGAATTGTTTAATGGCAGCAATGGTAGTGCACGCATGCGAGCGCAGCGTGAAAACGCCATCAGGCACCGATCTCATTTGCTTGTGCAAGTAAACTGGGACAATGTTAAATCCCAAACGCCAGCCCAATAAACTAGCATTTGCTACATGTTCATTTGACGCCATTCTCACTAATTAATTTACTGCGTGTTAGGCTGGAATGCCCGTGCACGCTCCAAATAATTGAATTAAACGTAATTGCACCAGGGCAATTTTGTAACTATTAAACTTTAAATTGAGAGTTTTCAATTGTAATTATTTGAAATTCAATTAGGTTCAGTAAGCATTTAGCAATTAGCTTGTTAGATGCTTAATCTAGAAGCGTCTCGATTAGAACGTGGGCGGCTGGATGTCTTTTAAAGTGACACCGATAGGTGCTGCTTGACAACTTGTTTCCGAAGATATTTTCATGTGAATTAATTATTGTTTCGTTTCTTTTTCATATTAAGCTCACTCTCTTTGTCGCTGATTAGAAACCTACTTATCACCAAAAGAACGTTGTCGATTCGTGTATTATTAGGATATATTTTGCAAAAATTACCGGTTCCTCATTCAACGCAAAACTGGCACCCTAATCGCGTGTCAGCAATCGTCAACTACGACCAACGATCGTGTTCTCGTCGTTTACAATTGTAATTATTTGAATTTAAAATAAATGCAATAAGCAATTAGCAATTAACTTGTTAAATGCTTAATCTGGGGACAAAAACGTGGGCGTCTGAGTGTCCTTTCCACTGACACCGATAGGGATCTTGCCTGTCCGTCTGTCAACTTGTTTGCGAAGACATTTTCATGTAAATTAATTATTTAAGGCGAAAACAAATATTTATATGTGGCCTCTAATGAAATCGTATACGTATGCAAATGTTTCCAAGTCATTATGCATTATACACTTATCGATTCTATGTACTGACAGGAAAAGTCACTTATTCGACTTTGGAAAAAGATAACTAATCGCTGCTATAGGCATTTACATTATATTTCAATTTCATTTTCATTTGCAATTCGTACATTCTTTACCCAGAAAGAATTTATTAATATAACTATAACTTACAAAACATTTGCATTAAAATCGTTCTAAAGAGTATAGTAGAGAGTAGTAAAGAGTGCAAAGAGAGTCACTTTGCCGTGCTAATTGGCTGTGTTTCCCGCGAATTCCGCAATGGAATATATTTCAAATCGCAAATTGCGTGGCAATGCTAAAGTTCGAAGAGACGCAATAAATACCTTCGCACTCTTAACCTATCACGTAGATGCCTAACACTGAATAATGAATACCGCAGCGACGAATCTTTCTCTCTTTCTCGACCGATCGTTAGTCGCCTTACTTGGCGAAGAACAATAATAATTATTGTAATATGTCCATGCGCATTACGACAACGACAACCCAACAAGTTTATTCAAATCATTCGATTCGTGCGTGCGTGTGTGAGAAGCCTGTTTCGCATGCGAGAGACGAGTATTAAGTAATCATCCTGTACGAATACGAGTACATGCATGAATTGTGGATAAATGACTTCGTCGATGTTTATTAATTATTATAATTTCCTACTCATACGTCAAAGATTAGATTTTCGCATGTACGGTTTGATATTTGTATTTCAGGTTAATTTGGATATGGCCTTGTGCATGTCCTCTATAGGTTAATATAAAATATATGCTGAGTTTAATCACTGTTTATGTACACCCTTTAATTAACAGCCTTTTAAGGGTAACAGGGTTTATTGAATATATGTTATTCTCTGTAACTTTCTTAACATAAACAAGAATAATTTCTTGAAAATACTGATATTTCAACGAAATATTGGATATTTTTTTATCTCTCAACCATTTCGAAGGTTCCGAATTTTTTGCCAGGTTCCTTCAACTTTTCCACACCATTTCAACTTTTCCGACCATTTTTCAACGTTCTTCAGATTTTGTGATTTTTAGACATGTTTGTCATTTTTCGAGATTTTTGTTAATTTTCAACATATTCGTCAGTTTTCGACATTTACCACGCAATGACTTTGAGATTTTTTCACTTCTCAACGGTTTTGACATTTTAATTTTTTCGACTTTTTCAATATTTTTTCCTTTAATCGATTTCAACTTTCTCCATTGTGTTTCAGTGCATTTGAGATTTTTTGTATTTTTCGACATTTATTGTATTTTTTGGAATGTTTGTAATTTCTTTCCGATTCTGACATTTTTAATCATTTTAAAAGGCATCGACGTTTTTCAACTTTTCGACGTTTTTCAATTTTCTATACTATTTTTCAACGTTTTTGCGATTCCTTGTATTTTTCGACGTTTTTGTCCAATTTCGACAGTTTTGACTTGTGAAGTTCATATTTGGAAAATTTTGAAATTTTATCTTTTTAATCGTATTTTTGAGATGTTATGCATTTTTCGATGATTTTTACTTGTTTCTTTTCTTTTTCGAAGCTATTGAAATTCCTGAACTTTCCATCGTTTTATCAACTTTTCAGGCTATTATTCAATTTTTTTTTAGATTCGTTTCTATTTTTTGCATATCTGTAATTTTTCGGCAAATTTGTAATCGTATTGATATTTCTCAACTATTTCGACAACAATTAGAAGCGCTGTTGCTTTTCTCAACGTTTTTGGCATTTTAGATTTATTCAACTATTTCGACATTTTCAACGATTTCAACTATATTCAGCCCTTTAAAAGGCTACAATAACTATTAAAATAATTGTTAGCTTGTTTCTTTACCTATAATTTAATTAATATAATTTGATTTAAACTTGTAATTGTGTTGTCAAGAGTCCTTATTCCCACAAAACACACAACCATATAATCAACGTTTTCAACTGCATTTGACCGGAAGCCAATGCCAATGCTAGTAATTTGTAATTCAATTCCCAAGCTGACAATTTACTTGACGCCGTAATGATTTCGGAAGCTGGATGTTGATCCATGTCCACCGTGTATACCCATGCGAAGCCATGAATGATAGGTTCGACATCGTGCAGACATACGGTTTGAGCTGCATTCGTGCATCGACCTAAATACCTGCAGGATTTTGTAACGCCAGGTTAGCAATAGACAATACATCATTGCCCATGCGCCGCATTAAGATAAATCACCAATGCAATCATGTGGAAATGTCGATCGCGTATGCTCGTACGGCACTCGCACACTCCACACTCTCACTCACATGCACACGTACACATATGAGCTGATAATGCCCGGTTGTGTTCAAAGTGCATACGCTTAATAACAAATAGTCGCAAACCGGCCACGAAACGACCACGATTTTATTAGCTACAGACAAATCTGATAGATTGATGTATGGTAAACGCACGTGTGAATTATGATCGTCTACGTTTCCTCAGTTTTATGCACATTTTACTAGTTTTATGCAAACGCAAATACAATAGAATGATTGTTTATTTCAGATATCTATTTCATTGCCTTTCAAGGAGAGAGCACACTTGAGTCTTCGTGGATTTGACCGAAATTTACATAGTAAATAGTATATGCATAGTATAAGGTTAGAAACAAATTATACTGAATGAATTTCACAGCCCTTTTTAGGGGCAAAGCTTGAGAGTTCGTCTCGCTTCAGTATTATTAGTTTCTACCCTTATATATACTATGCAAATTTCGTTCAAATCAAAATAGCATAACTTGTAAAACCTTTTCAGTTTTCAAGCTTTCGAGTTTTCTCAACAAATAACAGCTTAACATTTAAAAGCAAAACAAACTAATTACCAGCGCAAAAAGCTTGTGTTGAAATGTGATAAATTAAAGATTAGTATTAAGAAATTGCCAACACCTTTGAAAGCATGAGTTGCATTCGATTTAAATAGAAGGATTGAGTTAATAGACAATCACATAAATTGTTCCCTGGAAAAAAAAGTAATCTCAAGAAATTGTGACTGATTTATAGCGTTCGTTTTTTTTCGATTAATTTATGACAAATGCATTTGTATCTCGATATAAATTGCGCTTAGTTTTTTTCGTCTTCTTTAATGCACGTAGTTAATTGAAATACGTCAGTGTGGCTTTTCTAATCGTCCAGCACGTATCTACTATGAAACCAAAAAACTGACTTGTAGCGTCTGGGACAGTAGCTGTTTGTACGCGATGTTGTATTATTATTAATTGAATAATTAACCGATCCGTATTACGTTTCGAATGCGTGTATAAAATGCGATGGTGGCTCTCACGTAGTCCTGTTACCTACAAAGACGATCGCGATACGGCAATGCAACGAGTGGACTGCAGCCACGCAGAAACGGTGGTCATTCATCATGCGAGCATCTTTTTTAATATCTGCATCAAGAGCTTCCTTCCATCCTCGGATATACTTATTCAACAAGATGCTGCAACATTGAACAGGGCCCAGGGTTGGTGTACGGTTTTGTATTTATATTAAGTTTTAATGAGGATGAGTCAATAAGTCAAACGTTAAGACCACCCAAATGTGCTTATTTGTCTCCTGTTTTTTTGCCAATTACTTGTAAATTAACCGTATATGCTATAAATTATTATTTTTAAATCGCTTTTTGCTAAGAATGAATTTCTGCCATTTGTATTTGTGGCGGCAATCCATTGCCTCACAAACAAGAAGAATAAACATCATCACATCACAATTAACATCAACAAACCATAATCTGCACGTAATCAGCATCCGCCGAGACTAAACATCGAAAATGCTGACACCTCAAAATCGACACGGCGCAGCGAGATCGCGATCACGTGTTCCGCTGTGACGAACTAAACAAATGGTCGCGTCAGCATTTTCACCTGCTATATATAGTCGACAATTCGACACCATCATCCAGTTTGCACACAGTCACTCAGTCAGCTCTACAGCGAAGATCGTCACCGAAGTCCACCAACAGCGAGCCCGACACCATCTGCCGCTACCAGAGATTTCACCATCGAGAGTCTTCACCGTGTCCCTCACCGGCCGTCTCCACCGGCTACTCCGTCGCCAGCAGCCGCCGCCAGTGATTTCGCTACCGGCCTTTGTCATCTGCCACTCCGACGTCATCCACGACCTGCCCCGACGACCAGCGCCAACCGTTCACCTCCACCTGCTGCCTCCCTGGATCTCCATGCTAATCTCCTTCATTTTTATGTATTTCATTTCATGTATTGTGGTACAATAAATCCCACATATTTCCAGATTCACTATCATATATTTTCTTATATATGTACAATCAGTTTTTTTTGCATTGTTTCATTTCATTGATAAAGTAACATCTGACATAATACTTATCAGCTCGTTTCAATTATCCACAGATGTCCACATAATTCATGTGTTATTGACTGTTTTGAATATTAAACATATGTGTATACATATCAAAGGTATTAATCTCTCGAAATCAAAAATATTTCTGTTACAATCTTATAAAGCCAATAAAAATGATTTAATATAACTTGATTTATTATAAATCGTCATTAGATATATAGACTGTATGTAGCCTGGTCTGAAACAAATTTGTATGTAGTGACCAGTAGACGTCGACCATTTGGTTGTGTGCCAAAACATAGATTATTACCGCTGTCGTACAGCATCCGACCATGTTCCTCCTCTTCTTGTAGCAGTTTTCGGCGCTATTGTTGTCTCCTTGCAATGGTCGGTATCGATTGTCGGCGCGAAGCAGTAACTCCAGGCAAAAGGTAGGATAAAAAAGATTCTGATCGCGTAGGATGAGGCTCGCGTATACCCTGCTCTGAAATGTGCGCTCATTCGCGGCTGCACGGCGCAGAAAAGGAGGCGTTGGGCATTTGTCAAGAAACACGTATAGTATATCTGTCAAAGTGTTTACCAGCCAATAAACTAAGCGGATGCTTTATTATTATTTCATCAGGATAACATACTAAAATAAACAACAAAAAACAATGTAGCAAGGTAGTTTCGTTACAATTAGTTAATTATTACATGTATTTAAATAATTTAAACTGTACGTCTCTACGAAGGGACCAAAAATAGAAAAAAATGAAAATAAAGTACAATTGTAATTACAAAATACACAATTTGCAAATTATTTAAACAAACTCTTCACTATCTGAGCCGTCTAAAGTGACGTTATCAAAAAGCAAAAGGCACGCTTTTTATCAAAATCCCACTTATGAAATAATTGACGTCCATCTTTAAGAAAAAAACCTATAAAAATTTGGTCAAATGGGAAATATTTTAAAGAAGCTGCAAAGACAAAATAATTAATATTAAACTTTCTTACCTACACAATAATATATAATATTGTCGATTTCGACTTATGCCTAAATAATTATTCCTAAAATGAAACATCACATACAAGGTACATTGTCATTTGTAAACACCCATAATTTGTTAAATCTACATTACAAAACCTAATGAATAATAAGTTGGCATAACGGATATGAAAACGGGCTTTCGTGACGCTTCAGCACACATGGGTAACATATAAAATTCGTTTTCCCCCTGTCCAAAATTACCGGGCCAGCAATTATTCCATTATTCGCTGCGAACCCAGATCAATTCGATTATTCTTTTCCTCGACGTTTTTCCACTTCGTGCGTGCGCACGAGCTCGCTAATGGTCCATTTCCTTTACCCCGTCATGGTTTATCTATCAAAGGAAAAAGTCACCCTTCTTCCCAAAATGAAATGAATATACTTGTGCAGCCAAGTGGTATGCAGCGATATGTTGGATGGCTGCTGACCACAAGGTGACGGGTTCGATTCCCGGAAGATGTAGGGCTAAATGAATAATTTTCTTATTCATAGTATTAGTTTTTAATACGACTAATTATATTGAGAAAAAAAGTAAATAGAGCTAATGAAAATTGTCGTCGATGCTCGATAAATAAATCAAACAAAATAGGTACAGAACAACTACAAAGGAATATTATCTATAACATAAGCACAGTAGCTTTTTTATCCAACATTAGATCCTGCGATAGTCCTCAAATAAAATGCGAATAGCTTGATTCGTGAAGATACAAACTTCGATAGCATATTGTGGCACGCGTCAATCATGCGACTATAAATGTTAATGTTAATCTGTATTTGGTAATGTCAAGACTTACTGTGTTTCTTCGCAGCAAACCACACAGACGCATACAGCCATACTACAAAAATGTGTTCCGAAGACGTTTATGACTTACATAATTATATTTTTATTGATACCTGTTATGGTTGTATTCGCCTAGAATGGAAGTCAGAAATGTACAAAAATTGAACATATTTACGACGGCCAGACATGTAACTAACATTTATCTCCATTCACAAGATGGCACATCCGAAACCATTGCAGTTGGATACCGCTCCGTTTCGAATGATAATACAATAAACGTGTATATTACTATTCATCACTGAATAAAAATATGCTATAACTGAGTCGACGGTCACCACCCGCTGATCTTTTCGTTAAAGGCGGCGTATAGTTAACGAAGGCCCAGCCGGCTTTACGCAAGAAGCTGTTCTTTCACCATTTCAAGTTCTTTGGTATTTTTTCTACTACTGTCTACGCCGGTCCACATTAAATACATATTCATATTTCATAATTTCATGGGCTTGTTTCATTTCGCCGCCACATTCGCTCGTTGGGCCACTACTGACTGGCTGGCCGCTGTGCGCGGTCTCGTTCTGTTTGTTTTAATTTATTTACGTTCTCATTGTTCATATTTATGTCGCCCATTAAGTTTTATATCAGCGCACCGCAGCCTCTCAGCCAATTTCCTACCGCGCATGAAAAATCGACTATTTATGTGCTATTTAATTATGAACTTTGTATGGAAATATATATTCTCGAAATCATCATCATTTGTAACACTTTGAAATGGGTACTTTACGAATTAGATGTAATTTATTTATTTCGAGAGTACTATAAATGGCCATGAATGAATTCTAACCTCAAACACACAGAAGCAGTCGATTTTATGTCACTTTACGTGTCATTTAATTCTAGTCATTTTAGCTTACCATTGAATCGTCGAATTGACGACTAAAAAATTGTCAATAATTTGATTATAGCTTTCACTGTTAAGACTGGTGGAATTTTAAACTTTTTTGATCTTCTATTAAATTCTTACAAATCAATGGAGAAAATGCAACCCGTGATTTTCCGTATACGATAAGAATCACTGTAGTTTGCTCCAGCTTCATGCTGTGCTTTCGATACAGTTGTCCTGTGATTGCAGTTCAAATGTTTTGTTGCTGCCTGGTGTGCGAGTATAATTGTTGCAGCTCTTGCCTGAATGGCACTAATTGTTACTTACGACTCGCGCCTGACAGTACATGACAAAGCTTTCATGCTCCTTTGCCGTCTCCTACTGCAAATGGCTGAACTCGGATATGCCTGCATGTAAAGTGCGCATAATGTCCATTGCCCATTCAGGCTGAAGTGCAAGAGTGACCTTATCATGATACTAACCTTATATAGTTTAACGTATAATAATAATAATAATAATAATAATAATAATGAATGTTTTACGCAAATGTACATCTAGTGAGTTACAAAAATTTGAAAGTTTTAAACTAACCGAGAATAAATTTAAGGATTGGATTTTTCTAAGTTTATATCGGGGTTTTAACGCCTTGTAGTATTTCTTATATGCAACTTAAGATTTTAATGAATATAAAGGATGAAAGAGGACTCAACCAGTTTTACCTATAAACTTATAAGTGTTTAATCCGAGCAGTTTGACATCAATTATTTCATATTTACGAGTTTGTCAAAAAACTGGCCATATCGCCAGTAGATAATACCCCTAAAG
>JAODAC010000015.1:813092-894224 GCA_027575185.1 Mimaenictus wilsoni | reverse complement strand
AGTTTGACATCAATTATTTCATATTTACGAGTTTGTCAAAAAACTGGCCATATCGCCAGTAGATAATACCCCTAAAGAACTCGCAGAGAATGAAAGAGTTTGTTTTCATAATTTGAAAATTTTTGATTTTACAGTTCTTTTAACAAAACGCTTCTTGAGTTCTACAGTTTCAAAGTCCGAAAATAAGCTGTTTGAGTGGCTCTGTTATATCATGAATTAATCATGATTGTAAGTTTCATGTAATAAGAAGTACAAAGCTTTAAAACCCCGATAATCATTTAAAGCACACTTCATTAAATGATTTACAGTGATTTAGATAAAAATCAGGTTAATACATGTCTTCCAAATGTCAGTTTAGTTATTAAAACATGTTTTTCGCTAGAAAATTGTTAATTATTAATTTTTCTCAGAATCCTAATTACTTGCAAACATTTCAAAACTAGTTATAATAATCATAATAACTGATTTAAAGACTATACATTTGGTCTAAAATAATCTATTTCGTCATAATGGGAAGTACAGGCGGATGTTTAAACATATGTCAACCTAAAATTATCTTTACTTATTATGACACATTTTTACAACATTTTTGTGAGTCAATTTCTTGAGCATTATTAAATTACACCCACAGATTTCAATAAAATGGCAATAAACGCAAGCAAATACCGTGTCACTAATTTTCCTATAAACTTTAATTGTTGCACATTTGTGATAAGCCGCGCTAGACACAAGTGCGCCAGTGCGAACGTCGTAAAGCGTTGAAAACACGCGGCGCGCGCGACTATGTAGAACACAATATCTCAAATCGTAAAAGTCGGCGAAACTTCTTTCAACTTTCGGATTCAATCATCCTCATAATACGCACGTCATATACTCGCATTTATCAGTTCTACGAACCGCGGCGCGGCGCTGCCTTCGGTCGAATTGCGCCAAGTCAAATAGTTTAAGATAAACACGTTTTATTATATATGTGTGCCTATCGCAATCATCTCGTCAACGTAATTATCATCTGCTTTCCGCCTGGTTTTTGTTTGCGTATTGTCGGAAGAGCCGAGCCGACACAATTAAAACGTGTCTTTTTTTTCTGTTTTTTGGACTTGGAAATGCCCAAAAACGGCAAGGTTTCATTAATGGTTTTAGTATCAAATGCATCACTAATCATTTTCAACATTTCACCTGAATATTATGAGAATATTTCTTTATTTCCAATTATTTAGATGGCATTTCAAAAATGTCAATAATTATACTTGATTATGGCAAACTAATTTAACTCATTTGAAAAGCAATTACATTTGTAATAAAGACGAAGGTTGCAATGAAAATTAAGCATTTGTTTCCATGGAATTTGGTCAGATAGATTGAGGACATAGGATGCCAAAGACATGTTTATACGTCGATTTTTCAGTTTACTGAACTGAAAAAACGGTTCGACAATCAATGGACACAATGATATCATGTCTCTGTCATTCCGGACGTCCCTCACTCTCTTCTAACGAACATGAGCATATATCAGTGAACATATGGTGTATAGAAAATACATAAATTGGTTTTAATGATATTAAGAGGACGAGGGTATTTTGCAGCGGCAAGAAATGGAACTAAAATATGAAATTCTATTTTTGTTTGATAATAATTTCTCATACACAAATTTAAGAATTCTCATACAAACAGCGCTTGATTCTCCATCAAATGTAGATTGTTTTGGTATACCCGATGTGGACCAAAAATATTTTAATCATTGAGAAATCTGACGTGCAAAAAATTGAGTCCGCAAATGAGTAGCGTTAAAAGTTACATTTGTATTCACATTTCCCATTATCGTACCAGTATAAATCATGCATAATTTGATTCAGGTTGAAAAATAGCACATTCTCTTGATCAGTTATTCGCCATTAATTACATCAAAACGATTTTACGAGTCGAGAAAGATGGGTATAGTTACGTCAACATTTTTGCAGATAGAAATAGAATTCTACCAAATATCACACTAGTATTAATGTTTGCAATCTTTCTATTATACAAATCACTTATTAATCGATTCAGAATTAAATTGTTTAGGTAATTTTGCAATAGTTTTTCGATTAATTGCCTAGTATAAATGTTAAGGATCGTTGAAGTTGAGAACTACTAATTGTGGGACTGTTTATTTAAGAACAGAGCTTTGTAGATTCATAATTCGTTTACCCTACGAAAAACAAGTAATACGTAAAATATAGCTCATAAAACGTTAAGCCTGAATGAAACCTCTTCGATGCGCATGCGCGACCCGCTTACAATTAGATGCGCTTGGCAGCGAGTCGTAACGCTGCGTGGCGGCCAATTGCCGGGCATTAACGCTTCTAATTGTGTGAATTATGAACGCTGAATGATATGAATGGTGGAAGTAAATCACCAATGAGGTGCCTTCATTCAATACCCACCGCACAGTAGCCTATCATTAATTTACGACTTTTTGTACGCATGCAAAACGTGACATTTGCTGATTTTGCAAATATTCGTACATATTATTCAAACGCCTGTGGTGCCACTTTATTTTATAGCTTTTTTATATTTAATGAAAATAACATTAAAATTCCCTATATTTCTCGATTAATAGCGTTTTCTATACGCATTCTATAATTATTTTCTATACGTATTGTCTTTCATATTATTGATTGCACTGACATTTGAATATATCAGCCACGATTAATCAAAATTTATGTAACGCACGTATGAATCATTGGCGAAAGTATGCAAGTATGCCTGCATGAATGCAATCTGAAGTTGATTATGAATATATAAAATATGTGCATGCAAACAGATCGCATAATTTGTTAACAAACAAATTGGCAAGATATTAAGATAAACGCTTATAATTTGTAAGCAAATTTGTTAAGAAAACGATGGAATGTATTAAGAATTCCAATCAAATTCAAATTGAACGTCAATCAAAAAGGAATTTGTTTGCGTTGATCCTATTAATAGATCTGCACCGTGAGTATTAATATTTTCTATCAAATTACCCGTTTGTTGTTTATAACAACTCATTGGCTGTCATTTTGTCTTGCAAATCTTTAGCAAAATAAGTGTTTCCATCCACTGGCCGCAATAAATTGTCGACAGCAGTTAGTATGCAATATTCAACATCTAATTTGGTTTATTTATTGCACGTTGCGTGTTTTTACGCGTAATTTGCTGTACTTGTGATTGCGTCATGTGTTCAAGCTGGGTACTCATTAAGCGAACAATGAAAATGCGGCCATCCTCTGACCGTGTCTACCGCTGTATTGTAATCGCAAATCGCCCTCCTGCCGATTTCCACTTAAAGCATCACCGCAATAAAGACTTTCTAACACTTGAGAGAAATGTGTATGCGTTTTTTGCAAGTGCCCAAAGTGCCCATTGCAGTCGGTCGTTTGACGCTAGATAATTTACATGCGCATCTGGCTGCGTCACTAAATGAAATGCTTGTACTTGCCTTGCCTGCTTAGTATCCGCATTTGAACGGCGAAAGATATCGGTAACTGAAGCCGGCGTGCGTATTTAGACACACATTTGTAAAATGCTAGTTGCGACTAGACCAGATTCAAGGTGACCCGTTTGCGGTCAAGAGAGAAACCAGAATTTCGCTCGTTAGTTCTGCGCTTTGGACGAATTCCACGTTAGCTTTTTTGCTCTCTACAACATCACATCACTACTTCACTTAATTTACGAGTGTGATTATTACGACTTGACTTGGAAGCACCACACTCCAAGCGATTTAATGAAGTTAATATAACTTCCAAACGTTGGTAACACAACCTAAATGTGTTTCAGTAGATACAAGCTATGCAAACACGGATACTAATACGTAATATTCATTTAATTTTGGAATTTATTTGCAATCAAATGTAATTAGAGAATGTAATGATAATCAGAATGTGATGAAACAAATTAACCATAATATTGTTTGTTTTCATTTTTTCGTACGGGCCCATCGGTTTAATCGGGATAAAGCGTGGTCGCCTCGTTCGAGTATAATTAGTTTCTAGTCTTATTCTAGACGTATTCCAATTTTGATGCAAATCTGAAGGGGTCGACTTCGTAGCCTCTCATTGTAAGACCATAGTTGTAATGGTCATAACATAGTTTACGACATATTCGCAGTTCCAATGTCGAATATCGGAATTACGATGTATTATTTTAAAATTGTCAACTTTTTCTCGGTTATATATTAAAACAATGGTATTTTATCAAATAGTTTGTAATATTTAATGTTGACATATTATTGTACTATATATTTTTATCTAGATACACATAAATTCACTTTCGTTACATTCGATCCAAAGTTTTCTAAATCGATTGAACACACGAGCAAAAATTTCGTAAATTTGTTCAGGTAAAACTAATATTTATGTTGAAAATCAAATAAATTGTTATCAGAAATGTCAAGAAATAAAACATAATTTACGATACGCATACGAACCTGGTATTTTCGCATTTTTATAACTGCGTTTATCGCCGCAAAGTTGACGCGAATTCAAAAAACAATATGAAGAAATCCACCCAGAGGGCAGCAAATGTAATTTCGCTCACTTCCACACTGCTTATGAGTGTATGCATTAGCGCCGCGCGATTGTAATGCCATCAGCTATCATCAGCACAATTTATTTATTATCTATGTAGATGCAGAAAAGCTATGATTACGAAATGGCAAATAACAGCGACATAAATAACAAATTGCGCCCGCAAACAGTAAACGCATCTGCATAAGCAGGCGACACGTGAGTAAGAATGAGGCAAACGTGCCCGTTAATTGTAATGTCTCGTGATGACATTCATCCACCGTCATCAATTCTGGTGTAAATAGTAATTGAAAGAAAATTAAATCACTCGCTGCCACTGGCGGGCACAAACATACGCATGTAAAAGCGTTGCGAAGCGTTGATCACACAATAATACACGGATTGCAGCAACGTGATGCGGTTTTATTACGCTGTGTCATTTTGTATTTTTCCAATTGTATGACAAAGTCTATACTTACATATATAATGTATTCTAATATACATACATGCACGATAATGCAGATATGTGTACATTAATACACATATTTGCACATATATGCATGTTAATACACTGTAACATCATTTATATGTGTGTAATGCATCATCAGGTGCGTTGACGGTGGACTCGTTTGATGTGGAATCGATGTGAATTAAATGTTTTGCGGCGGTGAGAAACACAGGCAATAATTTTCTTTTCGTCACGCTGAATGTTTCCCAAGTTGTTGTAGTTATTACAACTTTATTAGATGTTTATTACTGATTACAATATTAATTGTCGTGATATTTAGTTTTTTTTTTAAGTTTGTATGTTAATAATGGTACTATAATGATTACCAATAATTAATTAATCCTGGGAATCCAAACGCAATTTTCAACATAAAATATACGTGCGAAAATGTTGTTTTAAATCGTTAAAATTGTTGTCAATTGTAGATCCAAAGTCACTCTCAATTGTAATTAAAGAATGTAAAGTTAATCAACTACTTAAACGGGACAAAACGTTGTCTCGTTCGAGTATAATTAGTTTCTAGTCTTATTCTGGACGTATACCAATTTTCATGCCAATCTGAGGGGTCCAGAATTTTACTATATCAACAAAGTTATGATCGCATATAAAGATTAACATGGGGTGATATAAAAGTGCGAATAACTTTAATTCTACTTTCATTTGACACTCAGTAAAAGGAAAAAATCCCAAAAAATCATATTGGTCCGGGTTGAAAGTTATAAACAACATAAAACGACTCATCTTAGAAAAAAGTCTATAAACCTAATGTCTTTTCATTTTTTTTTGTGTTTTCTCCAACTTTGTAAATGAATTTACAAATGATTACCCTTAACAAACAGAAAAATTGGCGAAAAGTTAAATAAGCAAGGAGCGGCAAAGCAGTGCCAGATAATTTAGCAAGTATTCAAATTAAACGCAAGATAATTGCCTAGGAAGATGCTGCATACGAACGAGTTCACAATAATTAGCTAATCAGCCGGTTTTGTGGTATTTCCCTCACAAACAATGAGCACTATGTTCGCGCACTGGCTGCGAATATATTAACTTTTAGAATTGGGTCATGTCCGATGCCTAGACGTAGATGCATTAATTTTCCTTCAGTTTGCATGCGTACACCGACGAAGTGTACATTAATATCAAACATTAATACTTATGTACACAGCGATGTGATATTTCCACAATAATGGTTTTCTGTTTTCCAGCCGTCGCCGTAATTGACGCAGGCGCAATGCATGTGGTAATACCGTGCGCGCTAAACGCCTTGTGGCTCATCGTGCCATTTTCGCACCTCGCAACATTTGCGCCACGAAAAAGCGTTTGCAACGCCTAGTTGAACGCGCACACACACACACACTGGAATCAGCAAGTGATTATTCAAATTTGTTAATTGATTAGCAATTTTGCCAGCGCGACCGCGACCGCTGCGAAAGATCACCATTTAACACTTACGGCCATACATTGCAGCAGCTAATCAAGAAGTAAACCTCCCAATGCATTGAAAATCGCACAGACGTGAGTGGCACGACAGCGGCGGCGCATAAATATCGACAGTGCAACAGGCTGTGTAGTTGTGTGTTTGTGATTCCAGCCGGGACGTAATTGAAAGACGCGAGTAGTAGTCGTTTCGTAGGCATTCAAATGGTAATGGCTAATTAATCTACACGGCAGCTGAAATGCTATTCGTGTAATTTGTATAATGCGATAATTTTCATACCTTGCGATACTTGGTGGATTCTTTTCAGTATCGATTCGATCGCGCTGAATTCAATTGGTCGCACGTATCGCAATGCTATAGATCGCGGCGCGCTTAATTAATACTGAAGCTGATGGCGATCTATTTTATTATATCGTTTAAATGTTAATCAAATTGTGCCTGAGTGAGGTCAAAAATGCAAGCGGAATTTATTGTTCCTAACGGCGTATGCAAAACACCCTTAATGCAAATTGCAATCAAGTTTGAATCAACTTTCTACGTAAAGACTATAATTTACGCTGACTTTAACAACACTTGGCAAACAACAACAAATTCAGAGCAGGCATAATGTGCCAGCTTAACGGGCCATTATTTCAGTTGTTTGAATATATTATGCAGGCTTTTGATCGAATTAAGTTATTAGAATGTGCAGATTTCGCAAACTTACAAGGGACATGCCCGAATACATGCCGCCATGGACATGAAAAGAGAATAAAAATATTTGTACGTGTTGATATAGTTTCTGTTAATGGGAATTTTTCAGTCCTTTGATCCGTTTAACCTAGAAAAATCTACGTTTGGAACAAATTTGGCTTTGACAGCGTGTAACACCTCGGATTTTAGCAAAACGCTAGGAATAGAGATATGATTTCTAGCCCAACGAGTATTTGTTACATATTTTTATATTTAGCAATAAGCCGAAAAAGGCTAAATCTGTAAAATGCGAAGGATGCAGCAAAAATTGGCAAGGGTGGAGGTGCCGGGCCATGGTGGAAGGGCACTTCCTTCTGCCATTCCACTAATAATTATCACAGCTACTCGATATCTTGAAAGATATTTACCACTACGTTTTAGTATTATTAATTTCTGGTCTTATACTATAAGCCTGCTGAACATCGTTCAAATTCGTGAGGGCTAATCTGTGTCCTATCCTCGCGAGTTTGAAAATGTCATTAATTTTAACGCAAAATATGACTCGATGATTAACGCAAGAAACGTTTAACATCGTATAATGCATTTCCTTGGACAGATACTATCAAAATTTGAACCAGATTTGTGTCGCATTTTCGTTTCAACGTTAATTTAAAGGGAAAATGATAATGATCTTGACCGGATTTGAAGCAACAAACTGCGCATGACCATTACTGCCATACATCAGTTGCAATACTATGGCACATAAGACGGCAAGTCAACTATAGAATATTGAAAAAGAAAATGATTATGACCACGACCGGATTTAAAACGGAAAACTCTATACTGCGTTATACCAGTTGCGATACCGGCAACTAGTCAACAGCCCACTATTATAGAGAAACGGAGATTGTCTGTTCCCACCAGGTCGGGGTCGTTATAATTTTCTGTTTAAATTAATGCCAAATTTAAAGTAATGCAATTGTCTTCATTAACCTACCAATGATTATTTCTATTTTATGCACTTAAAATGTTTCTAATCGCTTTTAAAAAGTTTTATGGGAGATTAGTATTAATAAGAATTTGACTAATTAAAAGGAATATAAATCTCTGGCAATTCCTTAATAAACATGTGCATATACGGTGCCTGATCCAGCCTTTCCATAACGATAATTCCATGTAAAAAGAATCGACCGGAATTGTGCCTTTATTACATCGACCATTTTAGCGAAATTCATCATAAGCCCGAGCCCGCTCGGCTCGCCGCACCAGCTTCCTTATATCCCGTGGAAAATCTAATTGCTTACACATATTTGGAAAGTAATTTAGCGTAGAAGCAGTAGCTTAATCGCCGCCGTGTGTGCAGTATCGAAAGCGCACATCGGCGACAAGACAAAAGCGATGCCGAGGCGCATTTTATTTCACGGTGGCTGCCAACCGCTCGCTGCAGCTGTGGCACCGCGACTGCATCACCGGTGTTTGATTTAAAATTAACTTCTTAGCGTGCGGCGGCCCGGTGGGTCGTACCGCTCGCGCAATTGCCGCCGAAGAGGAGAGATTTGCGCCAGCATCGTTTACGGTGCGCCTTTTGTGCTTCCTTAAATAGTATTTTATATGAGTTTTATGAACTATGCACAGCGAGCAGCGGCGCGTACTGCGCAAAACACGAAACGTGAAACATGAAACTGCATGTTGCATTAGCGCGAACTTCGCGCCGACGCGAAAAACCGCCTAATTACGACGCTAGATAATAACGGACCACGGCATACGTTCCATCTTCAGGACGTCTTCAGGGGGCAGAGTTTTATCACAAACAGCGTTCGTCTACCGATTCGTGTTTTAAGCAAAATTGATGGTAAAGTAATCCCATAAATGACGGAGGTTTAGTTTCATGGCATTTGTTTCGAATTTGTAAGGATGATTATAGCTTAATGACTTAATTTTATTAATTGCGAGGTGAGCCTGAATGGATAAGTTTATAGTAGGTGTAGATAGAAACAACATTTATTTTCTGCAGTTTAACATACTATTAGTTACCAGAGGGTAGTTGCCGCTTCAAATCCGACCGTGGTCATTATCATTTTCTCTTTCAATTAAAACCCTAGCGGAGAACGAGAGAGAAATGATTACGGACTACTTGCTTTAGAGGCGGAACTGGGGGTTACAAGGTTCAAATCAGGTCGGGAACACTATCATTTTCTCTTTAAATTAGTGCAACTCGATATAATTTGTTTACAAATAAGTGAATCTCAAAAAACTATTTTTCAAGGAAAAGGGGCATTTCATAAATATCAAATATTCAAACTAATATTTTCTAAACTATTAATTTTATATTAATTTATTAATTTATTTTATATTAATTATATTATATTATTATAATGAAGTAACCTATGAAAATATAAATAACTATGAATATACATGTACCAGAGGAAGAATCTAAAAAAATCATCGCCTTTAATGGCACGATGTTCTTTCAACGCCAATGCTAATCTCGCATGCATTACGCACGCAAAATTAATTATCTTTAATAGTTAATTAATCATTCTGCGATGCAGTGCGCACATGCATCCATCGTACGTGGTTAAATTATATCACATGGAACAAAACGTGTTCGCCGCTATTTGAGAAACACCACCGCAGCAACACGCACACATAGATGCTCATCCAGTTGCATATACATGCAGTTTCACAATGTGACATTTGAACCCTACATCGATGCCTGCGCGTTATATTGAAAAAGAAATTTATGGCTATAACAATTATTTCATACCCAAGAAATTTATATAGGAGAAAACGCATGACGCATACCCACAGCAGGTCTCTTATAATAAGAAACGTTTTGTGAAAAAGGGTTGATGAGGTCGTAAACCTAAATTACGTACAGAAATCAAGCGCACAACAATAATAAATTAATTTCCGGTAACAAACGTGGGAGTAAATTAGGCCGTCAGTTGTTGTTGGCCCTTCATAATACAGCGCTGACCGGAAATGTATGTTTAATTCTTCGCGTATTTTCTTAGCGTTGAACCTTTTTGGTGTTGGGACATGTGTATTTATCTCTAAACGGTTCGGAAATCCGTTTACCAGCGCGAGGCAAACGCAATTGTTTGATGTGACTACACATTCGCACCGTTAAACACACATTAAACAGACGCGCGTGAGCGTTGAGCACAAAAATAAAGGAAGAAATAGTGGACACCCAGTAAATGTTCGATTAATCGACTCTGTGAATTAGCGCGCTTGAAATGTGTCTATTGGCATAAAATTATTTTCCCATCGATTATACGCACGGTTAATTTTTCGTTTCGGCCGCCGTACACAATCATGCTTGCACGCGCATTTAGGAGTTGGGCCGTTTTCAATGCGCCGTGAAACGATGATGCACAGAGAATTTATTGCCAATGATGGCTCATTATCCAACTTTTCGAAGTACCTGCTCAACGGTGTCATACATCCGTGACAAATAATATACGCATCTATGCATTGCGAACGCTATAATTACTTGTACTATCATACATCTTTCCTATTTAATGTGCTGCCTAGTTTATTGATACGTTTCCAATATTTTTCTTGAACTTTAGGACGATTATTTTAATGCTAGAAGAGGCTGAACCAATTTAAAACTGCGAATACTCAGCGGAATAAAACGCAATAAAAAACGATTGTTAGAAACACCCCTAGGCTATAAATCAAAAGTTTTCCAAATAATCATATTCTGTAATATATTCCGAAATAAGAATTGCCTGATCAACAAAAATAAAATTTAAATACATTGTGGCTATGTAATTAAAATAATAAAACTCAGGAAACTAATATTGTATCCTAATAAACCTTTACATACTCGATTCAAACAGATAAACTTATTCTAATCTAAAATTAATATTAAAGATTATAATCCAATACCATCATTGATATTTCAATTAGCCGACCACCATTTATCCGTTATGTTTCATCTTTAATTGAAAACCATTAAACACTGTCCAAACATAAAATTTAAAAAAAGGCAATAAAGAATTAATGATTCGACAAGTAATAAACGACACATTTCTATTTACACTTATGGTAAACACGTTAAACATCGAAATGATTCAATACGTCTGTAAAAACGGACGCAGTAGATTAATTAATTTCGGTTAATAAAAGATTGCGATGCGTGGGCAACAGTAAGCGCAATAAGACAACACGGGCATGTTCGCATCTTGCATAATTCCCTAGCTAAAGTTTAGACAATTTATTATATGATTATGCAACAAATAGTGATATTACGAGAGCAGAGAACAAAGCAATCAGCATCAGCGGCCGCATGTTTCACATTGAATCGTAATGCATTCGGCGGGGCAAAAACGCAAAAGTTCGATTTCAATCAATCGATCGCTTCGGCGGGCGGCGAATCCGAAAGTCGAAGCAAAAAAAACGGAAACCCCCAGCTGAGAATCCGTTTCTATTCTTCGCCTATAATTACTTATTCGCCGGGCGATACCTCATTTCGTTCGATTATCTAAATACACACGTTTAATGCACCTTTTTTTCGACGCATGATGACTTGTGGCAAGACCCCCTATCCGCTCATGACGAATGCGTGCGTTTAGCTCGATGTACGGAGATTACTAATGCCGCGGAATTGATTCGAAACGCCCTGTTCGAATGACTCTCATTTATCCGCACGCGCCACCAACACCCGCCTGGAGATGTTCGCGCAGCTTGTACCACGGTGCGAACACGGCGGAAACTCGCGCCAGCGAGAGATGCATTCAGAAAAAGATGAACATGAAGAAAATAATCTATTATTGTGATTATGCTGGCCATTCTATTGCCTTTCTATCGATGTGTTATGAGTTGTTATTTTATTAATGTTCGTTTTTGGAATGACAACAACATTTTACTGCCATGTTTTTCATACTCAATTTGTTCAAATTTGTCTGTATCATCATCCCGGGGCGGTTGGATATTCTAGTCGATCTGATAGTGTAGATCGGAGCCACTTTCTTTTGTTTTGTATATTTAAAATTTAATAATTATGTATTTCTATATAATTTCTTTTTTCAGTTTTTATTTTTATTTTTTGTTTTATTTATTTTTATATTTTGTCAAATTTTATTTTTAAAGTGATACAAACTGCGGACATTCAATAATAGAATCTAATAATAGTTGTTTATGGATAATTGATGCATGCTGATTCAAAATATGTTTGCCTCTATCACCCACCGTTTTTCAAATATAACGGTTTTTACGTAGTATTCCATTACAAAAGTAATGGTTACAAAAGTAAGGAGTTTTAAAACTTCATATCTTGAAAAGTTGACATGATAAAGTAAAACAGTTTTCAGATTTGTAATCGGCTTGGGAAAAATAGAAAATGTGAACATGAAAGCAGATATCTAAGGATTGTAACAATTATTTAAATATTTACATTTTTATCCGATTTTACATCCCTTATTTTGCAAAAACGAATTATCATTAATTCTTAGACTGTTCTTGAATTGTAATAAACTAATATGTAAAATATCAAAACAAATTTTAGCCTCAAAATATCAACTAATATTACTTTTACTAAAATACGTTAGCAGAGTAAACTTTACTAGAGTAATTATGATTTACTATTCATTTGCCGGACATTTATTGACCATAAATCATTCATTTATTTTATCATCTTTAAATTTTTACATCAAAATATTCCTTCCTGAATTTGCAATCATTTTTTGTTTGAGACACCCTCTTATAGTTTTAGCTGTTTAACAGCTGTTTCAGAATTTATTCCTTATTTTGGTACGTGCTCGAATATTTGCTATATATTTCAATCGATTTAGTGGAATTATATAAAATAATTCGTAGTTTCTTTTCTAAATTGTTACCTAAAATTGATGATAATGTATAGTTTAAAATACCGTAACAACAAAACAAAATACTTTAAATTCTGGAAACGTAAGCACATTCTTCATTCTTAAAAGTTTGTCTGCGTATTTTCATGATATTTCACAATTAATATTAACCAATTTATAAGATTCACCTTATTGTCCTTATTATAACTAAAGAAATTTATGTTTGCTAAATTGTACCTGCATCTGAAGCCAAGCGTCCAGAAATGGCTGAGAATGACTTGTGGGTGGATTCCAGCAATCGCCTGGATGTGCCGGCACAATCTGATCGTCGGAGTGTGGAGGAGCCGAGGGGGCTAAACAGCACGCCCCCGTATCCATATCCCGGTTGTAATCGTACCCCAACCCTCGGGTATCCCGAGAGAGGTCCACTGGAGAAACGATGCAATTTCTCACAAATAAACAAAAAACTGCACGCACCGGTTTATGAATGAAACCACAACCACTGATTCGTTTTACAATCCTTTTACAAACCTCTTCTGCGAAGAAAACATTTAGTTAATAATCCCCAAAACACTTTTTAACTATATAAAACTATGATTTATCAATTGTTATTTCATAATTTTAAATGTATGAATTGAAGTACATTCGTCAATTGTGAATACAATCGTAAATTTTGAAGTTTTAAGATTTCTGTTTAATATTAGAAATAGTTGTATGTTTATAAGATAAGGTCACTTTGAAGGCACATAGAAAAGACACAGTTTGTTTATAGATCATAAGGCGTAAAAATACACAAAGTTTTTCAGGACGCAAGTTGCAAAGTCGCAATGTGGCGATTTGAATGCGCGTCCTCGATAGTTGCGCGCGCTCGCCCGTACCTCGGATCGGGTGAGTTTAAGTAGCATGTGCGAATCGCGCTGGGCCGTGCGGCGCGCCGTGCTCAGCAGTGTGACTGATCGAACGGTCGCACGCGGACTGAGTGAATGCCGGGCGCGTGAGTAAAAAGCGCCTAAACGTCGGGATTCTTCGCGCCGCGACCGCGCGGACGACGCAAGAGACAAGACAACCGCGACGGACGCAATCGCTCGCGTCGCGTGGTGGTTTTGTGTATGTTTGTTGTTCTGGATGTGCTATATCTCTCCCGAATATCGCCGGCGACGCGCATAGGTGCAACAATCGGCGTACGTGTGCGACTCGCGTGCGGCTCTGGAGAGGAGAGGTTTGACTAGTCGGACGCGACGATCGCGCGCACTCGATTAGACGGCGGCGCACCGTCCGAGCGCAAGCGTACTATTTCTAACCGCCCACACACGCGCCTCGCCGGCCCCACTAATAAAATGATGGGGCAATTCTTATTGATCCCAGAACTCTGTTTCTTTTACTCCTGCCCGGTTTCATTTTTATTTCTGGTTTTACCGTATTACGGGAAACCTCTTTTACTTTTCAGGCTACAAATAAGTCATGTCGAAATAATTTTCAATTTTACGTTATTTTTTATTACGCATAATTCTTAGGATCAGGATGTGCTATGGCATTTCATAAATCTCAAGGTGGAGCATTCAATATAGTTGTTTACGAATATCTAAGGACTCAATCCTTACTTTTTAGACGAAAAATAAGTTTTGATCAAATATCAAGATGTGCTATGATATTTCCTAAATCTCCCGTTAACACAAATTATTTCTATATATGTACAAAACAATTTGTTGTTATATGTACAATCAATTCCACTACGGACAACTGAGACACTCTCCTTGTTAGTTAAAATTTTCCGAAAATTATTTTTCTAAAATTGTCCAAATATCTTCAAATATGACTTTAAATAAAAATATCACTATAATTTGAAGATTACAATCTCCAACACAATTTCCTCAACAAACTATAATACCATTACTTTTAATAATACATTTGCTTGTCAAAAACTTTTGCGTTTCTGACGAATCGTTTGATAAAAATGAAAATATCAAACCGCAGGAAGCCACAATGCGTGCGCGACACGTGAAATTCGAACAAATTGCGCAGTCATAATCTAAATCTGACAAAACCAAGCTCCCGAGTAGCACCACCGTGCGCAACAGTGGCTGTGCTTATTTTCAAGCTGATTGTTGTCGCTCACAGATATTGTTAGATTGCCGATAAGCGGCTGACTGTCCGTGGTAAACGAAGATGACGATCGCGGTTCTCGTTGGCAGGGAGCAGGTACACGTCCAGCGAGACGGGGGATAAGCGACCAATCTCAACGGCGCATTGATAATATGTGATAGCGCTCGGGGGCCGCTCGCTCAGCATCATCTAATAACGCGATTTAAGTGTCTTCGATTCTGATCCAACGCGTCGTGCTCGATTTACAATAATCGGATAACTGCCCTGCTGCCCACATTCATTCGACTCAAAGATGCACTTTCATGCCTCGTTTACACAAAGAGCGAAACACAATTGCGTTGTCAGAATGTATTCTCGGTAGTAGATTAGTTCATTTCTCGTATTTAGTGAATTTCGAAGCTTACCTACACTTTTCTCCAAATATGATGTGTTGATAACATCTACCCTATCCAGTATCTTAATTAAATTACTTACCTACATCATATATCTATCTGCTTGATGACCTAACTCGATGTGGGGCGACTGCTGGGGCAAATTATGACAATACGGTGAGATTGGGGTGACTGGTATTGACTTTTAATGGACTGCAGACCTCAAATCCTATTAAATAAATGGCCATGCAGGGTGAGGGTGATATGTTTCCTCACTTTTTAAATGGCCGATTTATAAGGGAAGATAAAATTGACCTTAAACATGTTTAGAAAGATTTTTTAATGATAGTTCGAGGAAAATGTTAGTTTTCTTGTGAAAAATAAACCCCTTAAGAATTTTGCTTAAAACTCAATTTACATTTTACTTCATCCATTTTTTACTTACTAACAACTTACTTCCAAAATTTTAAGAAGACCATACGCGGACTGTACTACCTAGCGGCATACTCTTAATAGTACCTAAAGAAATAAGAAGACAAGGAACAACATCCCAAAAGAAAAAGAAACGATAAAATGTAAAACACAAATAAAAACCTCAACGTCATCTTTCACTATTCGAATGATTCAATATTTACATAGTCGTCAATTTAAAACATCCCGTCGTCAAATTTATACAGGATGAGACAGCTCTTAAACGTTACCATTAGGAACATTATCTAATCTATCAATAAGTTAGTACGAAGCATCGATATTTTCACTTAAAAACATAATAATAAACAATCTTCCTTAATTGTAGTAATAAAAATGTGCATATGGAAAAAACCAAATCAACATCAAATTATGTATTTAAGCCTTCGTTAAATATTTTGCCTGAACAAACGCAGGACACGCTTGGTATATTCCATTTCCGTGGTCATATTTAAATAAATCATTATCTATATAAGCATTGTTTAGTTTAACATATTTCAAATATATTTTACAAATCTGTACCGATGATGAAATTTAGCCATTTACAAGATGTTTTTATTAACAATAAACTGAATATCACCTATATGAAATCATGACTGTGTATGGTTGGAGTGCTGACAATGGTTATTGTGCATGCGACATTCGGCATTTTACAATAGATTAACGTTCGTAATTGAAGATTGCGCGTGTAACAGTCGCCAATTGCGTTTTATGTGGTGGCATGCGGCCGGAACGAGATTGCGACATTGATAGATTAGTTATTTCACAGTTGTGCAACTCCAAAACATCGGCGGTGCATACACGCCGGAGTTCGCCGGTCGGTGGAAGACGCGTTTTAACGGATGACTACATTAAAAAATAACCACCATTGTTTACGATCATGGGTCACATCCGGTGCGCTTCAATTGCATTGCGCGCTTTGTACCGCTCGAAAACTCATTTGTTTGGTTTTCATTATTTAGCGATAGGCTCAAACATCAGGTATGTGTCTGATACAGTATCAGGTTTGGGTCAGATACAATATCATAGCCAAATCAAGAATGACTGCAAATTGCGATTGAAATTATTTGATAGAAATGGACACCATGATTATATAGCCTCTTTTTTCGAGTTCCTCAGCTGTGTACCTTCTAGCGTCCATAATTTTTGATCGGAAATGAAAATAATAATAGTTTTTAACTAGCTTGTATATGACGTCGAATATTTCCAAGTTTAAATTGCATGTTTTTTACAGTTTTAAATTTAAAGTGCAGTTTTTGCATGTAAATTCGACTTAAATATGCCAAGAAATATGTAGATATATATGTGTTTTAAAAAAAACGATTGACGTCATATTCTAACGAAGTTAATTATCTATAAAATGAACTATCGTTTAGAGAAATCGATGTGGTAGAATTTTCTCAATCGTGTACTTTTTTTATTTTACCGAGCATCGACTTCTATGGTCATTAGCTCTATTCAATTCTTTTTCAATGTAATTAGTCATATTAGAGGCTAACCCTATTGATAAGAAGAAGAATTCACCTTAATATGCATCCCCACCGAGAATCGAACCTGGGACCTCATGGAGAGTGGTCATGGGCGTTGCATGCCCGTTTCCGCCGGCCCTGATAACTATAACTTCATAAATACTGCAAATATCGACTTGAAATTTTCAGAGCATAATCTTGAATAGTTTAGCAATTGAATAAGTCTAAAATTGTGTTTAAATTAATGTTATAAAATCGATAATTGAATAAAAGCATTCAATATTTTCTGAAACTTATTAAACCATAGACTGTACGTACGAGATTACTTATATTATTTAATAAAACTTGTATTATCAAATAAAACTTCGAGTTTCATGAATGAAAAAAAAAACATTGTTAACAAAAAGAAATTAATATTAACAAACAATTTCAAAACATATATCATTTGCCTAATGTCAAGAGGGACGACCACACTCGACTTTTAGTAGTCGTAAATGCGTGTCGCATTTTATTACGCACAGTTCAAATAACACGCGTTTTAATCCTCTGAGGATATCCTTATTTTATGAACGTACCTTGAATATAGGTATCTGGGTACGTTTTCTCTATCAAGCTCAATAAATTTAAATTACAATAGCCAACGACCGCACATCATTAATATTCGTTCCACCATTTTACAGCGACGTCAGCCTGGCTCAAAATGATATGAATTTATGAAAGTACAGTTTGTAATTAATTTTAATATAGTAATATACATTGTGTGTGTTCATTTACTGTCGTCTATTTACCTTAATTACAGTACGTAACCGCCCAAAATAAACATTGAATGTGCACTTTAAACTGTTCTATGTATGTTTTTGAACGATCCGAATGAAAATTACTCATACGCTTTTCCTATTGGCTGGCACACTAATTAAGCCGCCATTTTGAAGCGTTGTTAACATCGTCCATTGTGTACACGAACGCAGTCAAGCACGGAAACAATAGACGGTAAATTACTGTTCCAGTTTAACCAGAAAAGACTCGCTGCATTTTGTATACTTGCTTTATTTTAAGTTCATTACGTGAAACTATTTAATGCAATTATCAACTGCATGAATATACAACCTTAAATACAGAGAATATTCGTTGTGGCGGCGGTGTGGATATTTTCGTCAATTGGCGCTTTATTCAAGCGCATTCAAACAAAGGATAATAAAAATCGAAAAATGGACACAATGCGCTCACGCGCTTCGAAAATAATACATCAGCGCGTGCGCATTATTATTAAATCTATTGATGTGCAGGACTTATCTTCGCGCAAGAGCATCGCTGGATTCATTCATGCAGCGTGCTTGAAAGACGAAGTTAGACGTTATTTATTATTCGGTTATTAGTGTAGAAAATATTCGTCGATCGAAAATGTGTAATTACATGTGTGATCTATTGTTCTAAAATAAGCGCCGACTAGACACGCGGTGTGATTAAACATTTCTTTTCTATTCAGGTTTTAATATGGTTAAAAACTTTCATCAGTGTTTTTTTTTCAATGTTCCATTCATGATTTCAATTTGCATTATTTGCCTCTTTGTGAATTTTTAATTGTATAGAAATCCTGTTAAATATCGTTAAAGTTGAGTAATAACATCAACATAATCGTTCCCGAAAAATGACTTGTCCAAAAAGTTCCATTTTTATTCATATTTCACTTATTCCTAGGAGAATAAATCATACACCACTTGACTCAGAGTGAAAATTGCCACATTCTCAGGGATGTTTTTTTTTTCAATTACTTTCAAAGGAGCGACTTTACAAGTCGTAAAAGTTGGGTCTAATTATGTCAACATATTAATTGTCAGAAATCTTATTCTCTTAAAGATTTCTCTTTTATTCATGGTTGCCACCCTTCAGTGCAAATAATTCATATATTAATGGATTCAAAATGAAATTTGGGACGATATATTGCGTTTACAGTTTTACATTTTTTATCCTAGAAGAGATTTTATAGAGTTAAATGAATTTGGTTTTTAGTTCTCTTAAGGTACCCTAATGATATAGGTATATTCTCGCCATAAAAAATATAATTCTCTACGCTACTGACCTTTCATATAAATAGTTGGTTTATCCCTAGATTGTATCATTTTAAAAGTTACAACGTCACCATCGAATATAATTCTCAATTGGGTTGCATTGCACCCAAGACAGCGAAAAGCGAACACATCAATCAATATTAAAACTAAAAGCTTTTATAATGAACTAACAAGGTGTTAAAAATGTTTTATCGTGCACAACTATGATCTAATAAATAACATATTTACTCATGCAATTACTCGCTCCGAAACCAGCTGCATAATATCGACAAGAACAAAGTCAAACACGTTCTACTAAGTTGTTCAAGTTTCATGTTATATTATGATTAATATCACATTGATATAGATATAGATGCACGTATATAGCAAGATCAAATATTTACGTGGAGTTTATGCTCAGATTGTTTGCATAGTTATAATAATCCTCGAAAAACGGAGTAACAAAACATTCGACTAGTTAACGTCTCGTCACCTGTGTGGTCTCCAATCTGCGTCTCGTTGCACGCTGGGCCTTCTTCATATCTTCAGCTTCTGTGCGCAATACTTCGGTCCACCTCCGAGGAGGCCTGTTTCTCAATGGCAGACGTATACTTACGCTGTGTAATGATGGCCATGTAAATTTGTTCGATTCTTCAGACGTCTGATCGGTCGTCTCTGCGGTTTTTGCTGGGATGCTGAGGAATTAAAGCTCATCTGGCTACTGCCCATTTAAATATGAAAATATCTAGTACTTTGTGAAGTCATAAAATTTTCGATTAGGTTTGACTACTCACGCACACAAACGTACACTTTTTTCCAGCACTGCTTTGCATCGCTCTTCGATTGATTTTAATAGATTCAAACGTATACGTCTGTCATCCTTTATACGCGCCATTCAGTAAGTAGCGATACATTGATGGCGCATGCACAAGACCGTTTTTCCGTAAAGACCTGCGATGGGTTTCCAACTGATGCGCACGTCTGCATTTTTATGTAGTATTTTATAATTTCGTCATTTCATCGTAAATTTATGAAACGTTTATGTGCCGCCTACGTCAGTATATCGCCGTGTTGCCGTTGCGGCTCGTTGGGCTTTTCTTGTACTCTTTGAATTCATACTGTGCTTATGTTTGCACGTTGAGAATGTAGCCTCACTTTGAAATGTATAAATTAGCTTAAATTTATCAGAAAAGCACCAAGTTTGTACAGTCCTTTTCTTTTTTACTTGAAAATAATGAATGGTAATTTTAGTTCTTTTTTATTTCAAACATTTGAATACTTTATTTATTATTAATTACAAAAGATTTTTGAAAAACGGTGAGAAATATTTGCTAATGCTTTTAATTGTGAAGGCAGGACTATAAAACGTGTGATCTCTAGTATTTTTTGCAAAAATAGCTGATTTTTAGGAGACCTTTGATGTTCTTACTCAACTTCACCTGTATATCACATGAGTTTTAAACAATCGAAAAACAGTTATAAGAGGTAGTCGTATATTTCATTCTGAATATGATTTGTGTACTTAGGAACAAGCCACATATAAATTAAAGTGAACTTTAAGTCATTTGAAGTCATTTTTTGACAGCGAGAATATCTTCGTTATTTGAGACAAATTTTATCAGTTTTATCAATTCTATCTACTTGTAAGTAACTAAATGAAAAAGTGTGGCATAAGTTTGTAGAAAATTTTATCCAGAATCGATTGGTGTAAGATTTATATTCCTAGGATTAAGATAAATGAGAATAAACATTTAAACTCATATTTCTCAATAATTAAACTATCTTTTACCTTCATCGGGTATAGCAAAAAACATTTAATGGAGAATCAATCACTACGTGAATAAGAATTTGTATATCAGAAATTATTATCAAACAAAGTTTGAATTTCATAGTTTAGTTCTAGTTTTTGACGGTACGTGCAGTTCTCATATGATCCACTTAAGTTACTTATTAAAACAAACAAATATAATTTTTTGATTTGTGAATATATTTATTATGAATTTTCACATTAAATATATCAATTTATTTTATTTTTTGTCTATTAATCGTATTATGTTTGCAAATGTTATGACCATGCAATATTCCAAAATTTCACTAATAGTATGTAGGTGATTATACTTCTTTTACATAAATATACGATTTAATGTAAGATGTCTAAATATGCGAATCTAACTTGAATTTTAGAAATTGTCGCGTTTTATTTCCCACCATCTTTGCAAACTTCTCGATAGCTCTGGATATGACGTAGCAGTTTAGACAAATGTAAATTCGCACAAGTATTGCTCATTTTTTGATTATTCAATTGTTCGGTCGGGACGCCATTGCTATTGTTGCAGCACATATACTGTTGTTGCATAAAATTCTTTGCTTGGCCGCGTTGACATAGTTTAAATCGATGTCTCTGCGTTTCCAAGACGCCGCTGCTCATGCCCAGTTTATCTTTTAAAGCCTTCAGTTGTGATTTTAGATTCACCACTTCTGCGTACAAAGCCATTACCATCTGAATTTCCATTTCCTTCTCATTCAACTTCTTTTCCAATGTAACCATTTTCTCGGTATTGTCTGTGTTGACATGATTTTCGTCCTCGACAATTTTTGATAATTCCTCATATTTCCTGCAAAGATGCCCTACTTATAAAAATAGAAACAGAGAAAATTGTTTACGTACTCCGACAGTGACTGGAATTCATCGTGAATATTCATTAATACTTCCTTGAGTATTTTTTCTTTCCCCTGCATGGGGTGACCACATTCATCTCCTGGCATGCTATTATACATCTCTTTTTTGGCCCTTCGACCATCATTGTATTGGGCATACACTGAACGGATATGGCTATATCTTCTATTGGATTGTTTTTTAACTTTGTACGAATACTTAACAGAAACAATCAAATTTACTTGGGTTTACTTTTTAATTTACTTCATAATTGAAGTTGATATTAATCACACTTACCATATTTTGTTGAATATTATATGTAGAGTTTTGTGGGTACTGAGAAGGTGTTGCAAATTGTTGATATTTATCCACAACTTGTTGAAATCCTAAGCCTGAAGGATTGGCACATGTGCAGTTGTTGTGAGAATTTGGATCAATTGACCAACATAGTGTTTCTTGACTTTTCTATATAGACAAAATCCAATAAGTACGAAAATTATTATAACTGGTAAACCCTAGTTACAAGATTTATTATTTCTTACCCGATTTGTTATTTCAATTTCAATTTTATTATTTTCCTGATCGCTTCGCGCTTCATCTCCAATATTTTCCTCATTTGGTACACCCATCGCCATCTCTTGCAATTGTTGGTAGTTAACATTGCACCGCATTGGACAGTTTGAGTTGGGATTACATCTATAACGTGAGCCAAAACTCGACACCAAAGCCGAAAAGCTACCATTATTCAGACGCTCAGCGGCCAATCCAATGTTGTGCGCTAAGGTCGGTGATATACCTTGGCTATGTTGACGACCATTTATAATGCTCATAACTTGTTGTATGTTGATGCCAATGTTATGACTTGGGCTAGTCGATTTAGCAGCACAAAATGGTATGGATTTGCAGGAAAAGTGCTTGAAATAACTACGAGCTACCTGCTTCATGCGAGAGGATATAGTCGGTGTCTGATAACCTTTGCCACAAAAATATCTCGGTGGAAATGGATGGTTTTGTTGTTGTATCGCTTCCATGTTTGTTTCTTGCTCCTTTATTGGACTCAGAGACCGGTAGCCATCATTCCTCACGGAGGTGGGCCTCTCATCGTTATCTTTATTCTCCGTATTTGAAACGATTGGCATTTGTATCGGCTTGCGATAATTTTTCTTTGGCGGCTCAAAATGCGAGCGCATATGCTTCGGATGTTCAGGAGTATGTATCATCTCTTCCGAATCCGCGTAATCTACCGCTGTATTATGATAGATTTCTACCAAATGGCTTGACGACAAATTATTATTAAAACCTGATCGCTTGAGCAAAACCTTCTTCTGCAATTTATTCACCCGTTTGTTCTTTTTGCGGGCTTTTACGGACGTTGTGCTTGCTTCTTCTCGCGGAGTGAAATTTTTTGGACGTCCCATAGGTTTCTTAATTTGTGATAGAGAACCAGATTCCAACATTGGCTTCACACGTTTCGATTTTCTCTTGATATCTTTCTTCTTGTCATTGAAAAGCCACGTGCTGCTCTGACTTGAAGAACACCGTGGATTGCGTGTCTCGCAAACAAACTCATTTTCCTGAGTCTTGGTGTGTTTTGACTTCTTGCGACTCGTACAGGATTGTTCCGGTTCAATATAAGAGTGCAATTCTGATAAACGATTGATTGAATTGGTAATACCATTAAGAATGTTATTTATTGTCAAAACCGCTGCCCCGCTATTATCGGTTGTAATAGCATCCGAATTTTGACGTGCACCCTGTGTTTTAGGCGCTGCTTTAAATTCTAAACCTTTGGTTTCCTGACCACTGTTTTTTATGTTTGACTGTTCCCTATAAAGATATCGCATTTGATCCAGTTGTTCTTTCAGAGTGTTACATCGACTTTCGGCAATTTCCAATGCTTCGCCCATTTCTGAAATAAATATTATAGACAGCTGCGAAAACTTTATTCGTTGTTTTAATATCCGACAGAAGTAAATGTCATCACAAAAGTCAAAATGATTTAATTAATGTCCTTCAGAGTATTTTTTTGTTATAACGGGTGGTAAGGTTGGCTTTTTCAAAGTACAATGGAAGACACTGATATCACCGAGGAACCACCACTATCTTCATTGCACGTAGCTTTTCTACATAACAAGTTCAAGAAGCGTCACGAAGATCGATACATTGTGGACATGGCCACAGCAATTCAGCAACAGGGTCACAAAGTGTCTATTTTAACTTCCGAATTAGACCATGAAAATTGTTTTGCCGAATTTAATGTGAGTTAATAGTATACTTAAGAAGGAATATGTTCATAGTTAAGTATCCCTAGGAAGCAAACGGTAATTTGGCGGTTTCGTATTGTGGATGGTGGCTACCATCAAGTTGGAAATTTATAAGATCTACGTTAATGGCCCTACGAATGATCCTATTTCCCCCATCACCAAATCCATCAATAATTATAATGGATGTTAACACGATTGCCCTCTATATTCTATCATGCTTCACGTCTTCGAAGTTAATTTACCTCTCACATTTTTCAACGCTCCAACATGCGGATGTTTTCACAAAGTATATCAAAATAACCCCAGATCTTATAAGTGCCAAAGCGTTGAAATATGCTGATGAGATAGTAGTACAGGGAGAATGCCTAGCAGAAGTTTTCCGTCGCTCGTTTCCAATGATACAGAAAGAGTTAAAAATTCTGCATCCTTGTGTAGATACTGGTTTATGGAAAGAAGATGCCATGGAAATACAACGAATTGTGCCAGACTTGCCGAAGCCCAATTTCTTGTTTGTATGCTTTGGATCATATAAAAAGCGATCCAATTTTAAGCTTTTACTACAAGCATTTGAAGAATTACTCCTGATTAGTGCACCAAATATTAAGAATAACATTCATTTAGTTATTGCCGGTCATTGTAGCGATAATCAACCGGATCAACAAGTGTACTACACCGAATTACAGGAAAATACCAAAGAAAAGCCTTACGCGTCTCAACTAACCTTCCTAAGGCAATTGCCCACAGCTTACAAGAAAGCCTTGATTCAAGAGAGTATCGGTGTCATTATGCCCTGCAAATATGAACTTTTTCCAGACACTGTACTGGCTGCGATGGCATTTAGTAGGCCTATAATAGCAACAAACACGGGGTTTCCCAAGGAAATATTAAGGCACAGAATATCTGCAATTTTAGTAGAACCAACTCCAAACTTATTCGCGGCTGCTATGTATAAAGTTTTGATGAATCCTACAGTGCAGGTCTTCCTAAGTGATATGGGACATGAATTATTTGTGAAATATTATTGCAACGAAGCTTTCAAACGAAAAACCAATAGATTGATTCAACAATACGCCGATACGACACTTCCACTAGATAATGAACTGAAACTCTGTTAACTAGAAATCCAACAATAAATATCAGCACAAATCAATATAAAATTAAATCTAAATAACATCTCCTGAAATTATCGATTTAATTAATATCTAATAAATAATGTCTTGAACTAGTATTAAGCCCAATAGTTTTTTAGAAATGGTTTTAATAATAACTCACCTTGTAGTTTGCTATCTTCGTGTTGAATTTGCGCACCGTCCCCACCTTCGTTCGATACATTGTCCTTAATTCCTAAGTACGATAGTAAATATATACTATATTACATAGATATAGTATATTATTGTTAGTGTTTATAGGACAAGTATAGATCGTATATTGGTTAGGAGTTATAAATGCGATATTGATAAAATTTGACTTACTTTCGTTAGACTTGGAATCGTAGGATGCGTCAGTCTCACAACATTCGACACTCATAGTAGTACACTTCATTTCATTTGGCTGTGTTCAGATGTGTGCTTTAGCTGGCTGCTGCGGCACAGATTGATAAACGGCGTAAAAGAATAAATGGTGGTTGATTTTAATTTGTTTAAACGTTCAAAAGTATGGTTTGTTTCATTCTATGTCTGGTTTGTTCTGTTTGCAACCTTTCGTGATTATGCGTGCAAGTGATGTAAGAAGAACAAAAAAGCACAAAATATCTCAAAATTGGAATTTCCCATACGATTTTTACTGATATTCACTATTTTTATGTGTCATTGGCGAAAGATATTATGTGTAGTGTCATATAAAAAAATTCAGAGCTTTCCACGATTAATGAAACAAATGTGTTTGACATTAAATTAAACAATAAGCAACAATCCTTGCAAAGTATCAATACGAGACTGTCCTTTAATAGATCTCTAAGATCCATAACGTTTGCAAGTTCTCGAATACACATCTTCCACGAAGGAAAAGGACAGTTATCAAAGATTAACGAAACTTCGTGAAGGTATTTTGTAGTAGCACTTGATAACATGGTCCCCGAACAAGCTGGAAAGGGTGTCTTTTGAAAGAGGATATTCTCTATGGGTAAATGCAAAAACATCTTGAAAAAGTTTAATAGTTTTATTTTAAACTTTATTGTCTCGCAAGTTAAACATGTTTTTGGGGATGTTTTTGCATTTTCCCATTCAAATATCTATCCTTTTTCAAATTAGACGATTTTTTCTCAGCTCGGAAATATTTTATCATTTTCACAAAAAATCAGTCAAGGGGTTAGCCTTGACTGATTTTTGGCAAAACACTTAAAGTTTCTCCGAAAAAGCTAAAAATGGTGTCTAATAAAAGGGATGACATTCTCTATGAGTACATTTAAAAACATCCCGAAGAAATTAAAGAGTTTTCGAGAAAATGACAATTGTTTAAATACAAGAAATTTAAACTTTATTATCTAAAAAGTTAAATATATTTTTGGGCTTGTTTTTGCATTTTCCAATTCAAAATGCTGTCCTTTTTTGAATGAGACCATTTTTTTTTCTATTCGGAAATATTTTATTTTTTGCCAAAAATCAGTCAAGGCTAACCTCTTGACTGATTTTTGACAAATATGATAAAGTTTCTGCGAACAAACTAAAAATGTTATCAAATGAAAGAGGATATCATTCTCTATTAGAAAATGTAAGAACATCCCGAAAAAGTTTATTTATTTTCGACAATCTCTGTTACAAATAGTGGCACAGTAGTAGAGTTGATGGATCCAAACATGTTCGTTTCCACTATAATTCTACGAAAATGTACAGTACACAGATTGTTTATACATTAGAGGGTCTGTCCCGAAAGGATAAATCTACAAAGCAAACTAATCTCATATAACTTTTTAAAACGAATTAAATGTACATGTAATACAGTTACCACCATCTAATTGTAAACGGCTGGAATGAAAGAAATACAGTTATCTACATTACCTCTTCATAGAGCCAATGGTTCCAATATTGCAAAAAAAAGCAATGGACATTTTGCTTTAGATCGAATGTACATAACACGTTTGCTCTAGATCGAATATACAGAACATGAGATAGGATAAGTAAAGTGAGTCATTGTTGCATGAAGATTTTTAGTACATATGAGCAGATGAGTCTCTGGGAAATTACGACTGGGAATACCCTAATCAAAAACGTTAAAAACATGTTATAGCAATAGGTTCAAAACTATGAACAGAAAGTTTTTAATAATTAAAAGTACTTTATTTAACATGACTTGCTGAAGTGCACTTGTTTACATCATTTTCGAAAATACTCTTGTCCGGTTGCATATACTTACAGATAATGTACTGGGAAACAATTTCCTGATTGTACATATATAAATGCATTTTTACAATTTCGTGGGCAATTTTCATAATCAAACGTGTAGTCTGAGGAGTTCGCTGAATATAAAACTAGCACTCTTATTTTAAAACAATTATTAATAAAGGTCATTACTTAAACATGTAATTTCGGTTTATGCCAATTTGATAATTCCAAAGATAACATTGTGACAATTCCGTATTATTACGTAAACAACATAACGTAGCTTTTTCGTTGACAAAAGATATAATTTGCAACAATGGTAAGAAATAAACAAATTCGCAAAGATCTAATTGAAAAGTCAAATAACGAAACATCCAAAAGAGGACAAATTGTAATTCAGATTAATTTTTGCCACATATATTCAATTGGATGCTATTGCAATATTGAATTTGCGAAAATTTCATGCATGTATTGTACTAAATCAATTAAACTAGTTGTAATGAAAATAACAGCATACAAAAAACAATTCGTAATACAGTCGAAGAACTTATAATTGACTATACATTCAGCTAGATAGTTATTTTACCTATTCAACTAAGTAATGGAACTCGGTAACCATTTTTTAATATAAATTAACATCATTTCCACGACCTGTTGCCATGTTTCAACCTTGGACCTTCAATGGAGCATTTATTGTATGCATTCAATTTGAGTTTGGTATGTCGCAGCATCTTAGATAAAATATTTGTATTCATGTAACAATTGTATTCATATTTGACTATCCAATAATGTTGGAGTGATTTGTTACGATTTTAAAAATGATCACAATCACTTGAATAAACGTTTATAATATAGTTCATCTTTCTCTTATCATTTATCAATTGTATAAACTCAACTTATAGGTCTAACTATTTTGTAATTAAATATACATATGTATGTATTTCATTTTCCAGGCCCATATTTTATCTCAACGTTAAAATATCGTTAACATGTATGCATTCCTACACTTAATAATGATTATGTTCAAATGTTTGAGTTAAACTTAACAAGTTTGTTATAAATTATATTTTGTAAGATATACTACGAAGGAAATTCACTTCAAACGAAAGTTTGAAGTTTGCTTCAAGTTCTGCATTATCAGAAAGCATGTAACTAGCGGATAATTCATTAATCATAAATGAGGTACAACTTTTGACAATAATATGGATCACAATTGTGTATTTCGTTTTTTATTTCATTTTTCATTACTTATATTCTTATCTATCATATTAAATTGTGATTGCTAGTTTCCTAAATGTTAAGGCAAGTACTTTTTGTACACATTCTCGAAATTATATCAGGGTAATTCCGTTAAATTTCGCTGGTGTATTCTTAATAAAAAAACCTTTCGAATATGTAGAGTGTGAGTGTAGAGATTCTTATTCTGTTCATTTGGAACTCGTTTTTGTGCCTAGATGGCTAATGATATTCGGATATTTTAGCAAATATTTTAAAACAAAACAACAAATTAATCCTCTTCAACAGTATTATTAGCTAGTAAAATATTAATTATTCGATAAATAAAAAACAGATTGGAAATGGTTCTATTATGCTAAATCAAAAGTTTTTTTTTACATTTTCCTAGGACGCCGGCGTGCTTTTTTCCTATTAGTTAAGGTGGTGGTTGTATTGTCAGCTGCATTGTTATCTACTTTCATCATTTTTGACGGAGCCCTGTATTCGCATTCCATAGAACTTGTAGATGCAGTTGGCTGCACAGTTGAATGATCAATAACTTGTATTTCAATATCATCATGCATTTTACGTTTTCTATTGTAGTATGGTAATGACATAAACACTAACGGATCCATATCCACTTCGTACCGATTCTGTCGTCGTATTCGTTCGCTCTGTCGAGTTTTCTCGTATTTCTTCATTGTTTTCTTGCGCTTGAGGATACCTTCGTTGGTATCAATTGAATTTTTATCACTGACGACAATGCCACTACTGCTAGTCGATTCGCGCACATGTTGATCTATATTGCTGACTGTTCTCTCCGTAGTACTGCTAGACATGGACACACACGGTGACACAGTGTTAGGATCAACTGGCGATGCACTCATCGTTCTTAAATACTCTTTAACGCGGTAATTACCAAAACAGAACACGTTTTCCTTCTTGTCCGTGGATGCAGACCCATCCTTGGGTCGTAAAGCACCTTCGACTTTCTTAAGATCTAAGCTTAGTGCTGGCCGCGTGGTGACAGGTGTGGTAGGTCCCGACTTCGACGATCCTTCACTGCTGAAACTACTGGATGACGAATTATTATCCGAGGAACTCTTCTTGTTACGTCGACGTTGAGCTAGCTTGGCACTGAACACGTCCTGCAGTCTAAAGCCCTCTCGCTCCGCCTTGTGGAAGGCGTCGAATGTCGTTTGTAGATTTTTCTCTGCTGAAGCACTAGAGCTGAGCACGTCGGGTGTCATCAAGGGCGTTTGTGGAACCATTTGCGTTCCCTGCACCCATGAGTTGTTGTTCAAATCGCTCATTCGCAAGCGTTTCTTGGGATCGACGGTGAGTAGACCTCGAACCACTGCTTTGGCCTCCTCGGACACATCCTCCCATGCCGGAGAAGCGAAAGTAAATTCGCCGCTTTTGATACGTGCCATCACGGATGCGGCACTATCATCGCGTGAGCGAGCATGAAATGGTGCCCTCCCGCAGAGCATGGTGTAGAGGATGACACCAATGCTCCACATATCACAGTTTTCGTCATAGCCGCTTGGATCGCCCTCAAGCACCTCGGGCGCGGCATAATACAAAGTGTAGCAGGGAGTGCGAAGCTGTTCGCGCTCCTGCTTCAAACGCGCGAAACCAAAATCGACAACCTTGATTTCGGCATCATCATCATCGGATGTGAACAGTAAATTCTCTGGTTTTAGATCCCGATGCACAACACGTCGCGAATGCATGAATCCCACGACGGAGACCAGCTTCTTCAGCAGATGCGCCGCCTCCTTCTCAGTGAATTGCGACTTTTTACGGATACGATCCAATAATTCGCCGCCTTTGAGAAGCTCGCATATCAAATACGTATGACCTTCGTCAATAATGACGTCGTGTAAATTGACTACGTTAGGATGTCCTTGGCATGCTCGCAATAGATTTATCTCCTGTGAGCAATCGGTTTTCCTGCTGACGATTTTCACTGCAAATTCTTTGCCCGTGCTCTTCTGCACGCATCGCCGACACACGCTGAATGAACCATCGCCAAGGATCGCCTCCTCCAAGTCCAAATCGTAGGATTTGAAAAACGGCGAATCATTCATTTGACACTGAACGAGTTTGGACTTGTCTTCGACATGAGGCGCTGCTCGTAGGAGATCGTCGGACACAACATTCTTTGAGAAAAGCACCGATGGAGCAACGTATGAGTATCCTTTAAATATCTTATCAAAATTGGCCGGAATTACGGCCGGTGAGTCAGTTGCAGGCAATGCCGTGAATTCTTCGCTGAAGTTTGATACATCTAATTCCGTCCTAAAATATATCGAAACATTATTCCCCCAAAATAAGCAAACGATTCCCAAGTAGACAGCCCCAAAGAGAGAACAATTTAAAAATTACTAAAGTTAGTCAATATACTTACTTTATAACAGGCACAAACGGTGCTGGAATTTCTTTCCGAGCTAAGGCATCCCAATCCAGTCCTTTAAAAAAGCTGTGCCGCTTTAATTCTTTGGCATCCCCTTCGCCACCACCAAGTCGTCTCCTTGGATCTTTGACTAGGAGTTTACTGATGAAATCGGCAGCATGTTTGCCCAGAGCTAAAAAACAACATTAATCTCAACCTCTCAGAGCAAGAACCACAATTGCTTACAGTCTGGAATAGGTGGTGTTGTCTTCAATATCCGCCTGGATATTTCCTGTTGTGTATTGCGTTCGCCCTCGACAGTAAACGGCGATGCTCCAGTCAACAATTCATAAGTGAGTACACCAACCGACCACCAATCAACGGCCTGTAACAAATAAAGTCATCAGACATTCGTCGGGCAATTAGGCAGTTGTAATTAAATATAAATGCTCATCAGTTCTATGGCGATCATTATTATAAACGGTACCGTAAATGTGCGTAAATATAAGCATAAATATATTTAAGAAATTATTTCATGAGAGTCATAACAGGTTGGATAATGCTAACTGTAGAATAACAGTTACAACGCACTGTTTGGAGTCGATTCCAATTCCGGTGTAAGTCACGAGAATATGCTAGTAATAAGACATCGTACCGTAAATCCAGCAAGTGGGTCATAGGCGGTACATATTGCGTTAAGAAAATATCTGGGGCAAAGAGAGCGACTGAGATCGATAGACTCGATGCGGTTTGCAAACTCCCAGAGATGGCACGAAAGAGAAAATACTTTTCACCGCGCCGAAGTGAGCGCGAGCGCATTGAAGGCGACTAGTGAAAGTCGAAGGATTTTAGAGGTTTATTTCACAAATATCTCACTGATTAAGTGCATCCCATTCATCGCTAAATGTGGCTTTCAGTGACATAATTTCTCAGATATTACATGCATGTATAATGAATAAAAATCACTGTTATCAAATAACTAAGAGATCTCATGCTAAAAAGTTTTAAATTTACAATATCTACTGAAAGATAGAGCATATTAACTTTTGAGTTACTTTTTGCTAGATATTAAGTGTAATTTACATTATTATCTATCCAATAAAAACATTATTAATTTGCGTTTTATATTCAATATTGCAATAAGCACCCACAAATGATCCTAACACTGAAGCAAACATATGCAATTTACTCTGCTCTACATTCCGAGCATGAATTCCCTTTTACAGAAATTATTCATTTTAACAAAAGCACTTCCTGGAGAATGACTGCACGTGGCTTTGACATTTTCAATTCTGCAGAACTTTCCTCGCAGTAAAAAGCAAGGGAAATATAAATAGAATTACTCATTTGCAGATATACATTAAATGATTATAAACTATCTATTTTACGCTATTTGTTCGTACGATAACAAATATGGTTATCTGGAATGAATAAATGCCTGTTCGGCACAATTATAATTGAATACAAGTGCAAGAATAGAATATACAAAAGTTTGCAGTTTGTCGTATGGCAGAGGCTGACAAAAGAGGAATTATAAATAAACCACAGTACGCGGCAAGAGATGTATTTTTAACACATCGGCATTATTAATAGAGCGTCCTTGATAAACAATAAAATGGCACACGAAACGCTGGTTTGGCTCGTGGAATACCTAAATACATATAGTACGTAGTAACTAGTTTTGAGTATACGAGTTAGCTCGTGTAGTAATGAACGTGCGCACATGACGCGAACGACGATCTCCAGTTCGCCACTAAAAACTTGTAAATTACTCATAAACCCACCACAGCAAAGTTACGCTTGCGCCTTTATGTTCTACCCAGTATATGCATATAACCAGCCCAACAACAATCGTTCTAGATTAAACAACTATCATCCGGATTGTAGTATGTGCGCATAAATATGTCTTTATAAACCGTTAATTGCGATTTGCATAATGTAAAGGCCCCGCAGCATTTCAACCTGAATACATTTCATAATTACTGCGGCGTGGTTGCACTGAAACCCCATATTTACGTTTCATGCACTTTTTGATTAGGGCCATCAATTGTATTAACCATCAAACGAAAACTCCAGCCGATAAATATGCGTCGCGCACATTCGTCCAAGAGGAATTAAATGTACAACGCTGCCGCTAATTGCATAATCTATAAAGCAAACATGCTTGATACATATTAATTGAAATTGACTATCTGTGCTCGATATTTCACAGCGTTAATTGAATATACATTATCATTGTCTGCATACTGAAAGAATAAAAACTTTCGGTGCTGTGGAAACGACTTTCACTCGTCGATTTTTGAGAATTGTGAATTGTCAAAACGAAACAATGTGTAACTCAAAATTGGGTACAATGAGAAACCGGCTGCAATGCCACTTTACTTTCCCTAAGATGAGATTTTCTTTTATTATAACTTCTAATGGTGATCCAATGGAGTAAATTGGAAATTAACGCCGATAACTCTAAGGCTTTAAAAGTAATAAAGCCGAAATAATATTTTTATGTTTCATTCATTTTATGAACATCGTAAAAAAATGTTTCGAATAAGTAACACGGTAATAATAAATAGATCGAGTGAGCATTCAAGGATGAGTCCATAAAACAGAATGTTATATTTAATTATAAATTGAATTTAACTGGTAATTCATAGACATGTGTGCGCATCCAATCGTCACATAATTGATTGTAGAGAGTTGTATTAAATAATGAGGAAATGAGTTCGATCAAGGTCATGAATATTACGAACTTAAGAAAAACTTGAGTCGATTTACTCCGGTTTACAGCATATTGGTAAAGTCGTCCTGCGTGTCTGAAGTAATTCCCTTTGGACCTAGTTTCCATGCTAATGCATCAATGAATTCTTAATGAATTAATAACGACCTTGTCCAACATGACTTTCAGAAACGTGAATTCCGAAAAATGGTCACGTGTCGCAATTTGTCAACATCATTCGCAATTAAATCATCGAAATTGGCTTTCTATCGAATTTCCAGCAATGGAAATATGGAATGTAAGTATTCGAAATGTACCCCACATATGCACGAGCGCGAACGTTTCGTAGAGAGACAGTGTATGTGTGACACACTTTTTCGTCCTACTTTTGCCTTCTGCAAACAGTCATCGGCGATGGATGTACGTACACGGGCGGCACCTCTGTAATGGAGTGTGGCTCTCCCATAAGCGCAAGTGTTTGGCCCGGTCGATGTGTATGTGCAGTCAAAGTCGCGCACATAGTATTGTAAGTACAGTTTGTTAACAGTTAGCACACAGGCGAATCGTTGAGCGCATTAAAGGTGAAACAACGTTACGCGAGGCACGTTACAGACCGCCATCACGCGTTACCGCACCGCAAAACAAACGAAAAACTACAACTAATCATACATGCCATACTGGAAATGAAATGCAATGTTTAACACAGAACAATGTTGAAAAGAACCAGCTTAAGGAATGTTCGGGTCGAGGAAAAGCGCCTTACATTTACATAAACCAAGACTGCAATTGCAAGAAATCCATCAGATAAATTATGAAAGATTGGGTCAGCGCAATGAACGTGACCCGCTTAACTGTTGGTAATTTATCCTTGGCGGATGAAAACATGAGGTTGTGAATCGCCCTGTACCACTGTAGCTACTTCTTTTCTTGTCACAGTAATTGTATTTCAATTTTCATGCAAACATGATAAATACACCACTTCACGTAAATACAATTTACGCCCTGATTCCTCCACGTTGAGAGTACGTGCAATTACATTGAGTACAATTATCCGCCTATTTGCTTACTTTATGAAATATTACTAAACAAATGTCAACGGTTAAACAAGAGATTTGCCAATTTTACCTAATATTATAGATATTTGCACCAAAATCATTGTTGCGTAAATATAATTTTTGCTATTACGTGCACGAAATCCACGCGTTCCAAATGGCGTAACATTACGTTGATGATAACCTATATTAGTACCGTTAGCCTGCCCCAAGTCGGCTCCTAAAAGTCAGATGACATATTTCCATCATGCGCAAAACGATCCCATTCATATTTCTTCGACGATTTCTTCCACACGCGAGAGCGGAATTCGCTACAAATGTGGGAATCGTGTTACGCGGATGGTACTTGTTGGTACTGCTACGGACTTATCAATTTCGAAAAGTATCGAACACCGCAATTCCATATTTATTTGATTAATTTGGTAGGCAAATACGCCAGGTATATATTTGACACACATATGAGTGAGTAATTAAAGGTGAAATATATCTTATCACAATTCACAAATAGAGTGCAAAGTCACATTCTCAGAAAACCACAAAATGTACTGGTTTAAGGACGCAAGTTAGTTACCTAACTCGCACAGCGTGAATATCGAAACTACAACTGCAAACAATTACGGGCATGTTTTACGTAATATTTCAAGTCGGTTTAACTATTAATTAGGTTTCTAGGTTGAGACCCAGTCCAACACAATCAGCCAACCGAGCAAAGCGAAACAGACGATTTACAAGTTGCGTTGCTGCGGAGCTTGCTCGCGCCTGAAAGACAATCACGAATGAAAATTTATTTTAAAAATATATCCAGAAATAAATTTATTTACGAACTAAAATAAGTTTGTTTCTACTAAATATCTAGGTGAGGACTGATTAAACAAAGTTTAAATTTACCAATGCCAAATATAAACGACTTGTAATTAGTTTTGTTTAACTTGTCAATAAACTGTTGGTATCTTATCATTTTGCCAATTTTATAGAAATTGTTTGGAAAAGCCAATTTTCCCAAAGTTTTATTTTTGTTTGGTGAAATTATGTATTTGCTAACTTTCCCCAGGCAGTTCTTGGAAAATGTATAATATTCCTCGATGTAATTGTTTTTGTGCGTTTTTTGAGGATAATGATGATGAATTGTTAAATGCTAGACTTGTATTAAAGTTCAAAAAGGTTATTATCGGTGTTATTCGCCAGACGTCTACGACGGCCCCCGCAGACAGATTGCGCCGCGCGGCGATTATCGCGGCACGTATCAACCGCCCCCCGAAATCGTCGCCGTGCCCGACCGCCTGCGTTTTACGCGTCAGGTGGATGTTGTTCTCGATGAATGCCCGCCTCCGAAAATGCGTCTCGCCGACAACGGCGACCGCTAGGTCTCTCTACGTCGGTTTGCCGACGCTGAAAAAATACAACCAGACGGTGGGCGACCTCTGCGTCGCCGCCGCACTCGGGCGGCGGCACTAACCCGATATTGCCACAGAGGCCGTTAACTCGTCGCCAATAAGCGTAATTCCTTATAAACAACGCTGATACATTTGCACATTTGCGCAAATAATAAAGTTATAAAAATATTTACACGTTGTTAACGATCATCGTTGGAATGTTAAATGTCACGTGTGACATTTTCGAAAACAGACGTCGCTTTGTGCCTCGAAAAGAACGCACAAAGTGGAATAAGGCGTACAAAGAGAGGACGGACGGGCGGGTGTAAGCCCCAATGGAGGCCGGCGCCTCCACCCCCGCTTTACCAGCATTACACACCGCGCCGCGCCACCCCACAAACGCAAAAGGGCGCCGCGGTGAATTTGGATCGCGTCGAGGTCGAACGCCGACGCTCGGCGGCGACATTGGCGTACATGCGAGAGTCGAGAGGGGGATGAGGCCAGACATGAAAACCTACTTTCCCGCATTTTTATCCCTTCCAAACCAATTTCCAAAGCGTACGCCACACAGGCTCGCCCGCTCCGCTCACGCACAGTAAAACGCATAATCACCGGGAGTAAATAAGATATGAAGTTTTCCTAGGAGTGTAATTATATCAAACTATTTACATTTGTAACTAGAATATGAATGCCAACGATAATGGAATTCAATAATACGAAATATTACAATGGATTGACCCAATTACTAACATATCAACTTTTCTCACAGTGCTACGTTTCAGAAACTTTTAATATAGTTTAGATATGTGAAGGAGACAAGATAGCAGCAAATTAGTATTAAGGTAGAATATAGCAAAATACAAAATTTAATGCAATGCCCTAAGCGATTATATCACCATTATATCACTAGAATCGCAATAATCCGCAAAAAAACTAAAAAAAGTAAGAATGTATTTTTCCGCAAAAAAAAACTAAAACAAGACATATGTAAACTTAAGTCACAATTAAAATTGTTGAAGCATTACGTTCGTATTTAAATTTCCTATAGAATAGATCCCAAATCACGAGAATTTTATAACAATTTTGCGAGATACCACAACTTAAAATGTGCTCAATGCATTTAATCAATCAAAAAATATTTTTGTAACTAACTGCGTCAACATATATTTGTCAATAATCTACACGCGTGTAGATTGCCCTTCAGGGGCTTCAACATACCATAATAATAATTTGATGTTATCTTCATACTGATGGATTTAATCCATGAATATTTTCCCCTAGACATTTTATATTATAATTCTCCATATAATTAAGATTTTGCAAAGAGAAACCTTGAATACAACGAAAAAATGAACATGAATTGGTACAAAAAATATTTGGACTTTATTAAAATGTCGAATAAACCATACCAGTTATATCGACGCACTTATAATTCATTGCAATAAAATGCAAATAGTAGTTGAAGAATGTTATACCATATCTAACGGGATTCATTGACACGTTCTCTTATGACATTAGACATTTAAATTTTATTTCCTAGTTTCACTCCTTCATATATATAAAAAATCCTCAACCTTATGTAACAACATGATTAAAAACCGCCAAAATGCACCTCAAAATATTGCTATTCATGCCGAGGTTGCCTAATTGTAGTCTAGGCGATTAGATTGCGTACATAATAAGCGTTATTATTTTATAATAAATACAACCATGTTCAACAAAAACCGGAAGCCCCTATATGGCATTCAACAAGAGAATACTGCGCTTTGTCGCTCTTTCCAGTCGCAACAAAAAAGACGTACGAAAGAAAATGAAATAAACGCTACTTACAATATCGTGCCCTTGTGTGCCACCCTTGACGACTTCGGGTGCCATGTATTCAATGGTGCCGCAGAAGGAGTAGGCTCTTTGGTCAGCTGCATCGACGTCGCGCGGCAATTCCTTGCTCAGCCCGAAATCCGTAAGCACTATGTGCCCGGTTTCGTCGACAAGTATGTTTTCTAATTTTATATCCCTGTAGATTATGCCCAACTGCAAATAAATTCAGAAACATAAGTTAATGCACAGAATAAAATGGCAAAGTTGTTGAACAAAATTAGAATTCGGGACAAGGACATCGAATTTTGTTATTCAAAGATTCTAAAACATAATTACGGTGTTTAAGTCATAAATACAATCGTAGTCGACTATTTGACATTAAAATGTTTCATGACCAGCCTTTCTTTTTTATGTATATATTTATGAACGTATTGAGAATATGGAGAAATGAAAGTAAAAAACGAAGTAACAAGTTTTGCAAACGTTCAATTTCACTTTCACTTTATTCATACTAATTGTATTACGTTTTTTCCGATGTCTATAAATCTTTTACGATAGAAATTGCAATTACAATACTATTCAAATTTTAGTCTATTCGAAATAAAATTGAGGCAAGTTAAGTCAAGCATAATCAAATTGAGCCGAGATTTCCACATATTGTTCAGCTTAATGACCTTAAATTGAGAGATTATTTTAGTCCTCTTCCTGAAATTCTTTCCACTTCCTTCGTAAAAAACGGTAGCAGTAATAGCTCATTTCACGTACATTGTTCCCCCAGCGTGTCACTCATGCATTCCACACACGAATGCAGCGCGAGGTAATGCACCCCACTAACCGTACTCGACGATAAGTGAATAAGACACTAGTCCGTTAATTATCATGGTGGTACCTTATGCATAACGAAAAACAATCGCATCCATTTAAAGTCCCCCTAGGATGTGAAATATTCCTCAGCAATGAGAAAAAACGAACGTCAAGGATATGCAGGAAGCCGAAAAAGTGTAGGTTGGGTAAAACGCGCGTAAAATAATTTCAAAACATATTCACGGCTGGTAGCCGCGGCTGTTGTGTCGCCTGCCAGAAAGCGTCGACGCTGCTTCTGCTACCGCCTTGGCGTATGGGTTGGCGGGTTGGTTGATTGAACGCAACATAGGGCGAACGAACCCCCAGTATTCCACGGTTCGTTCAACCGAAATGTGCTCGCCAGCATGCGAGAGTTGCTGCGAAACCCCCTGCTGGTGGATAGTGAGTCGGACGCCGATCACGACCATTTTAGGAAATAATGTACGTGTAATATAGCTACCACGAAAGTTAGGAATGCCTGTTAAATTGGAATTGCTAAATAAACTTGCAAATTGGAATGTTTCTTAGGTGATTTTTTTGGGTAATTCTATCAGATTTCCCACGTCACTTTATCGATACTCTAAAAATAGTATAAGTATAATACTAAAAGTATCCAAAATACCGAAAAGTATCAAAAGTATTGCTTTGATACGTTTCCATCGGATGATTTCTCCCCCACATATATGTGAAAAGCATATGGTTCACAATGCTATTCACTATTTTGAAAAGCTGTCAATAGATGGCTCTATTGAAATTTTCCAAAACTGTCGATATCAGATTTTTTAACGATGTTTTCAAGTTCCGATATTTACGATACCAAAAAGTAGCGATATTCCTAATATTTAGCGCCCTTACCGTTTACTGTATAGTATTTTAGAAGAACTTAATTGTTAAATTTATCAAACCAATGAAATAAAACAGTTCTATTGTCCAAAATGTTTGGAGGGTTGAAAATAATCTGCAAAACGTACAAACTCGCAAACATATTACATCCGCAAAGCATCTTCCTGTCCTTCAATCGCAACGATGCCAATGTATCGAGCACATGCATAAATTCAGTGGGAAGCACCGCGCACTTACTGTCCATGTACGCAAAATGAAACAAGTGGTGCGGTGCGCGCGTGAGTATTGGAACAATGTCAGCTCGTGCAGAAAAACGAGCCCACGTGAAGCATTGAGTTCAATGTCAAATGTATTATCAATAAATGCGTGTGCGCGATCAGATGCTACTCGTAACACAGCTTGCGCCACCTCGCCTTATTACGTATCAAAAACTATAACTGCAATTACCATCGCTCATGCCTTGCAAGTTCAACGAGGCAGCGGAACTTTTAGCAGCCCTATATCGATTTTCCTTATCTCGGCGTGGGTGAAGGTTATCAATTGCCGAGCTTGTCAAGGGCCCTAGATAAACATACGAGGCCCGAAAAGAAATCTTAAGAAGTATATCATCGTCGATATATGTGTGACAAGCTATTTAGCAGGAACTCGCTCGGTCGTGAGGTTGAGCAACAGCCGTCCGAAATCTCTGCGGTGATCTTTGTTCCTCGTTCTTGGCCCGAAGATAAATCAGCTGAATCAGCCTCTCTGGCAACGTTTAACATCTGTCGATTTTCCGTTCGGGACAAGATGGCGTGGCGCGTTTGTTTGCGCCTGCCATTTGACTACGAAACATAAAACGTTCGGAACACGTGCATGCGCGACGCCCCAATGTGTAGGTGCAAAAAGGGCGGCTGCTGAGCTAGGCTGCAATTTTTGTTGATGCATTGAGTGAAAAGAGGAGAAAATTGAGCGCACCTTGTGCGCAAGGATGCTGGGTGGAAGAAACCAACCCGCATGCGGTCAGCGTGCATAGTTGCACTCCTCGTACAAGCGCACGTGATGAAATATCAACACAACATGGAAGAAACTGCATCAAATTCGTGCCAGATGAAGAAGGTAAGGTAAGCCGGTGGCGCTGAAGGGTGCAGGCGCAGCGCAAAAAGGGAGCGCGTTAAATACGGCTAAGAAGAACTGTGAAGCACTTTAAGCAACCGTCGCTTGCATCTGTGGCAATGCAACTTTACGCTGTTTGAGCGCCATTCAATAGGGAACACCTGGCGTCGGTGACGCTATGAACGGTTTGTGTTTGAACCCACACCACCACTTCAAACACGAAATGAATATCACATGGGAAATTAAAACAATCCACCACACGCTTCCACGACGAAATAATGCACAACAGAAATTGCATTCGGCAGTTTAATTTCGATTTTTACGAGACTTGTTTAAAGTTTACAATTTTCGTCATTTTTTTTTACAATTTCGAAAATGGAAATTTATTGTTCGCATAGCCTCACATGCGACTGATCATCATGATGGTAGGTCGGTAATAGTTAGGCAAAAATCTTCTTTGGCGTTGTAACAAAATGAATTGTGATCATAGCAACATGAAAAGTATCTCTTAGAAATCATTCTGTAAAGAAATCAGGTAGTAAATCCATCGGCTAAAAAACGATTACCATTTTTGTACAGCAATATATTTAATATCCCTCAAAAAATTGTTGTATTTTCGTTTGAGATACACAGATCTAAACAATTTCATCACATGAAAGGAATTTAGTTAACTATGTAGTGTACAACGAATAAAATAATCATCCATTTGAATCAGTCTTAGTTCCTGTCAACTAATGTGGGCGTCATTCATACCCACCACGCTTTGCTTCTAATTTATGCAGCACAAACTACAAAATATTCCCAGCATTCTTACGCCTCATCAATATAATTCCACCTCATGTATTACCAATTATGAGAGGTGTAAATAAGCACAAAAGTTGAAACGTACAACAAAGTGGACCAGCAAACACTAGACAATTACGAGCTTTGTTTCCCCTCCCCACTTCACCTCACAATGTTTGTGATATTACATCGGTAAGTTGTAACGCAACGCGACATGCCGTCTAATCGTATGGTTATTGCTCATATGACTTTTAAGTATTCATCAAATAACATACAATTACAACATACAAATTTCCATACTATACGCGACTTTGAATAGAAAGATTACCTAGGCCTACTGGAAGGCTTTAATCTGCAGACGATTTACTTCGCAATTACGTTAATGAAAGAAACAAGCCAGACGCGTGTATCATCTGTTTTCGTCTGGGTCGCAAAGTTTATGTTTCTGACCAAACCGCAGCTCGCAAAATCGCAATAATCTTAAATGCAGCGGCGGATAATTTTGTAGTAGCAAGTATGGTTGCCTTGGTAGCCGCTGTTGGTAAGCTAACGGCGAGACAAGGTCGATTATAGTTTATAGTTGCAACCTAATTACCTACTTTTAAAATGCACATGAATTCAATACCAACCGTAATTACCAAACTACAAAGAACCAAAATGAACAATCAGCTACACGTTTACAAAGGTGCAAATTAGTAAGCTAGATACAAATATGCTCCTGAAAGTTTCTATCAAGTTTATTAATTTTACAACTTTCAACTGTGACTTAATAAATCATACAATAAACAATACAATAATTCGATAATACAATAAAAATTAATTACTTCTCAACGAGTTTGTGCAAGGATTTTAATCTGCTATATAAATATTATTCCTGGGAAAGAATAAAAACATTATTACAATATTTGCAAATGGGCTATTAAAGAACAGATATAAATATTTGCGTAATAAAAAGCAAATGGAATAATAAAACGCATGTCTGCAGGAGACTGAAGCATATCTGATAAGATAGTATAATAAATGATACTCTAATAATAAACTATGAATATTAAATTCGGTATGTTCGCTGCATAAAGGTGAAAATGGGCATGTACTTACAGTACACAGATTTAATTTCTCCTTGAGGCGACTCATATCGGGTATTTTTAACCATTGGCATTCTCATTCCGTAAAGAAAACAATACTCAACCGCGAAAAAAAAAACGTTTCCACGTAAAGTACTGACCTCCCATCAATTGCAAAAAGGAAAACAACCGGACCTAAGCCAAACACGACGGTAATTACCCTGTAAAGTCCTCTACGCGTATGTTTTACTTAATTTGCACGGCAGATTTTGTTGACATTGTAGTATGCGCAAATAATTTATAGCGAAATAAATCATGACGCACCATTCAACGTTTCGAAATGTTACAAGAGTAACAAAATATTAATTACAAGTCAGCGTAAAAAATGTAGCATTAATACACAAATGAATTAGAGATAATTACAATTTTTAGTGAAAGTCTGCATTCCATAATTTTTAATTAATGCTACTTTTCAACATTTATTGTATTCAAGCTGTTGATTTATTAACACAAACTGATTTGGGTTAAGAACGAATTCCCGAACAAAGAAAAAATGTTTAATTACTGCTTCAAAAGAAACTTTAAATGATCCGGCTAGAAGGACCATGAAGGTAGACGCCATTGCGCCACTCCCAACACAATATTGCCACTCCATAATCGTGAGTTTACCAAGTTCGAAATAAATTAAATACAATAATCAAAAACATGAAAACAAATAACAGAAACTCATTAATAGCGATCGAAAAAACCACGAGGAGGAAGGGGTTCGAAATTCAAATGGAAAACTCTAATAAACCTCATATTCTCTGCCAAAATAAATAAAGCGAATAAACTAGGTGGATAATGAAATTCTTGCACCAATAAACTTGTTTACACTTATGAAAGTAAAATGCAATTAGCATTCGTTTGCTTCGTGTAATTATTAAATCTACTTATAATTATACGCAATTTGTTTTAATCTTATGTTTATAATTGAATTCCGCAATTTTCAATATTATTGTATTTATGTACAATTCAACCATGTTTATTATTGTTAATAAATGGTAATGTTAATATTTATCTAAATTTGACTTATTGTATCACATATATCAGAGATAATTAGTTAAACTTACTAGACAAGTAAACATAGTTAATAACCACGAGAACTAAAGTTTTGGAATTAATATATAAGCCGTAAACTTACCGAGTGTAAATGCTCGAGAGCCAAAATAATTTCTCCGATGTAGATGCGCACTTCAGGTTCTTTGAAATGCTCTCTTTGGTACAGGTGCGTGAATAGTTCACCTCCAGCTACATAATCTGCAACAAAACGAACGTAACTCAACAAAAGTCATTAAATTGTCACAATATGCACGTGTCGTTGTTTTCAATTGTTAAGAAAACGCTAAAAACGACGTGAACAATGAAAGTTGTAAATCACAATTATATCTATGGTATTTTATGCCATGGTATTCATATATCTATGAGTATCATCAAAAATCGTACAAAAATTGAGCTCAAAAACATGAGTCTAGACGAGCAGACATATTCTGCGCAACGTATTAAACATACAAGCACGCATAAACAAATAAAGTGGCGATAGCAAACAAGCGAACAGGCGAACGCCAAGACCTGGCACAGCAAATTCGCGACGAGAAGCGAGCGTCGAAAAAATTCGCGCACGCTAGAGATCATGTCCTACCACAACAACTTTCGGTCGGACGAGCAAAAAAAAACCAAATCAGCTGCGTGCGAATTTAGACAGCCGCGTAACTGGATACGCGTTGCCAACCCAGATCATGGTATCATATAATTTATTTCCAATTATAGCCAAACTGATTAATATATCTTAATAAAATTAATAAAAGAACATGTTTAACGAGAGCGGTAGAAGTTTTATATGGATTTTGCCGGTGTTGAAAGGCCATCGTCGATGTCACACTATACGTGTTTGAAAATGCGGGTGATAATGGAGGAATAATGTGTACACATCAAGGGCACAAAGCAGTGCAAATGATGGAAAAACTACGGGTAGACATGGAATCGGTTTTGTTTTTTTGTTTACCTTCACATTTCCTTGATGAGGACAATCTCTTCTAGCCTTCACAAAGTGTGTGACAATTTACAAGATGGTCAATGTTAAGCTAAACACTTTATTATGCTTGGCACACATCCAAATATGGATTAATATGTGCTAGTTAAATTATGAGGATATAAAAAGAAGTAGTAAAATATGTGAAACCTGGAGTTATTTTTAATTTATCAGGGGGACAGTGTTTATTCAACAATTACATTTGTTAACACAAATAATATTAAATACAGTAACCATACGTATACAGATTAGTTATTGAAATATACCTTCTAATTCTGCAAGCCTAATCCTCCACCTATTAAATCTACAAGTCTGATTCACCACCTTCCAATTTACAAACCCTATTCTCCAATTTCTAACGATGCAAGCATGATCCTTCACCTTTTAATGCTTCAAGCCTGATCCACTACCTTCATATTTCCCCCCATGACTGATCTCCCTGGCTGAGGAACATCTCTCCCGTATGTTTTAATATTGTTGTTGGAAATAAAAAAATGTAGTAATGACTTTAAACCTTACCTAATTTAAATATTATAGCCACCTTGTTTTCAAAACCACACTTTGTAATGAGAAACAGACACAGATCAAAAGAAACTGATATGAACACTTATCACAAGACGGCGCTTGATCAGTCACACAATGCAAAGCTTGTATTTGAAATATAATAGAAATCATGAAAATTCTAAGAAAGTATAATACATAGTATAAAATTATAAAGAGAAAGTTATATTTTTGGCCAGAAAATGGAACGAGGACGCCAAAAAATAAAAACGTATCATACTGACGTTGTCACATCTAGATGTAGCACGTCTTGCCACAATGTTTCTGCCAAATGTGTATAATATTCCAACTTCCAACTCCTTGCCTTACCAATTCCGGGTTAATTTGCTGATTCCCATCAACGTCATCTCAGATACATCTCAGATTTACAGCGAAAACGTTAAAACAACGGTTTAGGTCAGACTCCTATCAAACAAAAGTTTACATTCCTTTCCCAATGACAGCTGCAACGAGTACATCACGTAGTTTATGTTGAGAACGAGGAACTCCACAATCGTAAATCTTAATTAAAAGCTGTTTAATTTGAATAAGTTATTTAATGCCATGGAACTTAATTAATTTGGGTAATATTCTTGAATGCGAAGGATATCTCAGCGCGTCACGGTATGGCCATCAATTAAGCAGCGCTTTCTGTGCTAATTGTGGACTTTCGCTGTGCGCATGGACAAAATTTCTGACTGTAAATATGTAATATAAATAAATTCACATTAAGATACCGTAATATTACGCTTCTTTTACGCGAGAATTCGCAATTCCAGCGAGTGAGCGACCAGCCTTACGATGCGATCACCTTACGGAACGTCCACCTCTTTCGCTGGTGTAACTTGCATATAACGCTAATCCGTTTATATCAATTTCTAACGGTTCTGCAGAAACGATCACGCGACGAGACGCCATATCAACGCGACAGACCGGCGGTAGCAGTTTCTGGATTACCGCATTTAACTCTTGTATTCCTCTTGCTTTGTATAGATTAGCACATATTATGTGTTTTACTGTCGCATAATTGGGCATAAAACAAAAACGAAAATTCGCTAACTCGCTGAATGAAGGTATTTCGTAGTACGTTAAGTTATTTGCATGTGAAAAATTCCATGCCACTCCACTGTGCTCCCAGCATGCTTTATTTTACGCCGGCAATTTATGCATTAAAGTCCAGTACAGAATTTAATCGTTTGGATGGTTTGGAATGCGCGATGATTCATCTTTTGTGTCATACTTCTTCTGTGAGGTACCGGCAATAAACTCATCGAATACGCGTGTACGCCGAATGTGACTCAACAACATAGATGATGAAAATGTTGCTGACTTTAATTCGCTTGGAAGCAATTAATTTTCTATTAGAAAAACTATCACTATTGTGTAGACCACTCGTTAACCATTTAAAAACGGTGATATCCGAACATTGTTTATGATTTAACGATGCATGCAGGAGTTGAGTTGTAAGGATAATCATTTCGAGGCAATGACATTCTAAGTTGCGACGCGTTGATGTTGCAGTCTATGATGCAAATCCGCACGCTTTAAATCGTGCGCGGTGCCAAGCGTCCCATAACACGACTGATGCGAATATAATATTTGAGTGAAAGTGAAATACGGACAGAAGACGTCGACTTTCCATGCAAACCACGACCTGCTGGTACATTTCTAGACACAGCGGCGGCCACCATTCAACTTTTGATACGAAAACTAGCAATCGCCACGCCAAGCGCGCTGACTTTCTCTTTTCTAAAATTAAAACCATAACAAAAAAGCGCGATGTCAATCATCGGCCGGAGAAGAATTGAACAAATAAGGTTCAATTGTCAACTCCTTGAAGGACTTACTTGACAGCTACTTACCTTGTTGGCGTGCTTACAGTCGAGTGCAAAATGCACCAACCGTTCACTAATTGATCGATATTGCAAAACGCCACGCATAAACCAATTACACGCGACAAATTATCACCGTTCCCAGAGGCGTATTTTCAATCAATTGTATTCCCCAGCCGCCATGTTTTTGCATGGTCTATTTTAGAAAGGTGGCCGCAGCCGCATTGATGTGTATTAAGCAATATCAAAAATGATCAAGTCATAATCTTCTGCGAATGTATCGGTGCTAAGAATGAAAATGTCAAATCTGCATTTACATTGGCCATTTACCTACATCGCAAAACATACATGGCGGCAACGGAGAACCTCTAGAAACCAATTTTATAATTGTGATTTCTATTAGCAAGGTGAGAAATTGGATACATACGGGATTAAGACAACCCTGAGTAATCAGATTAGCAAATCGTTTATAGCTATATTGCCATATCGACTTGTTGAAGGGAACGACCGTGACGAACACCTATAAAAGTCAATTTAGTTAAAATCGATAAACGCTGAGAAAACATCTCAAGCAGCACGGTAAGTTCCACGAAGTAAGTTAACTCCGCATAAAGTCAACTCGCTAATTAATTTGTTTTCTGCTTGTATCACATTAGTTGATAGGTTCCTAATTAGAATTCAGTATAAAGCACACACACACACCCGAAAATTGAGCATTAATCAAACAAATCAACAACCTGATTTACACGCGATCACCTGCGAAGAAAAACAGATTCCGGAAACTTACCTAATATTAAATGAAGTTTGGCATCAGTCTGGAAGGCATAGTGCAAGGTAACTAGGAAAGGATTATCACGGACGGCTTCGAGGACCTGCCGTTCAGTCTTGGTGTGTTCGGTCGTCTTCTTCTTCTGCACGATGGTCGCCTTCTTGAGGACTTTCATCGCGTAGAGGCGCCCATTGTCACAGCCGCCACGCTTCCGCACGAGAAACACTTTCCCATAAGCTGTAACAAACGAAGCACATTCACATAAATGCTTGTACACAGAGAACCCCGACATGACCATGCAATCATTTACATAATCGCATAATTAATTAAAGCTCGTGTGATTTCACACTGGCAAACATGTATGGTGACAATTTATGAAAAAATAGACAAGTAAGGCTTAGTCTTTTTACTTGTCCATATTTCATAAAATGAGAGCGACGCAAATTGAGGTCTCAAAATGCGAAGTTTCGGGTCACTATATTTAAACGTATGTCGCGTCCTGCACCGACGACGGGCACATAATAAACATCGCAACTCGCACACATCCGAAGGATATGGATGTGCCCACAACCTCTAAACATACGCGCTGGTCACATAACACGTCGGCATGTGTTGCATCTGTTTTCCAACTTCGATCACCAATCGCTGCGCCATGGCGCGAGCTTTCACAATTATACGTCGGCATACCAATTAGGCGTAATTTAAATGTCCTAGTCTCCTAGCATTCAGAGATTAATTACCGTTCGGTATTCAATTGCAGAAAACCAATTTCCTAATTTCGCACGATTTGGTGTTTAATGCGGCGTTTGCATTTGTGCATTACGCGATTAAATATTATAATTTCATGTGCAACCGGAAAAAACTGGCCACGATAAAATCCCTTATTATAATCTTAAAGAGTTAGGTTTGACTATCAGCGCAACGTAGTAAACATTCAGTGGACTGCAGTCGCAGCACGTGTAAATTGCAATAATAAAAATTGCACGACACTGCAACGTTCGACGCAGATTCGTGTAAATAATGTATGTACGTAGTTGTACTGTTGAACATAGTCCATATGTACATCAACTACCGTCATTTAAGTACGCCGGCGTATCAACACATACGCAAGCTGTGTAACACCAAATTAATAATAAAAGTCGTTGGCCTCTGTTGAAAAATCATCTGCCAACTTGCGTCGTTCGTGTTCGCAGGTAATTAAAATTTTCCATGCATTCTTAACAGCTCTGCTTTTGATGCATTGTAATTGTTGCCCCTAATTCGTAAATGCACCGATAATTCACACTAGTGTAGTACTTGGGTTAATTATTTAAAAATTAATTATTACACGTTGTAAATTGAGTACTAAAGGTTAGTTCAAACACGCGTAACAGCCATCTCTTTTAGTTGAGCGTCGCAATAGAGAATATGAGAGGGGGGGAAGTGCGAGAAACGGGAACGTACACTATAGTGGATGAAATACTAAATACTTAAAACTAACATTACCGTCTCAAACTTGAATGATTTCGAATTGATTAAAAAACCCAAAACTCCCCAAATTTCAGTAGAAATTTGACAAATCTAAATAGCGGTGATACTGACAATTACAATTTTCACCGAATGAGGGACTGCAAACGAGAACAAATTAGAATGACCTACTAAAGCAGCTTTAGTTCAAGCTCAGTGATAGATTCAGAAATAACTCTGAAGTTTGTTATAGACTTCGATAGTATAAAGTAACCAAAGTTCTATATACTCGTGCAACATATTCCATGTGTGAGCAAACTCAACTCAACTGAACACGGCGTATTATTTTTAATAGTACTAATTAGCCGATGCTTAATTGCCCGAAAAAAATGCTTAAACGCAGTTATTGTCCGAAATACAATAGTCATTGGACGGAAACTACACCTTAGAGATTCCAAAACATGAAAACTCACTAATTGAAATGGACTAGTAATAAAAATATGTTTTAAGGACAAACCAGGAACATCAGGTATATTAATAATAACTATTTTCAAACAAGTACCCGGCAATTTTCGGTGAAAACGCTGCGATTTGTGCAAAAGGTGTTTACCTATATCAATGTCGTGAGTACGCGCATGCGCATCCGATTCACTCAGAGATGGATTTCACCTTCGCACGTGCCAGCTGCGATCAATTTGTTTTCCACTCACCTGGTGGAGTACATCGGAAACGAAATGCGTTCCACGGCGCACGGTGTTTCCGATATCGAGCGCGCCTCCACTACGATAAAACGCGACGTGTTACTACAGCCACGCGCGTTCCGTTAGTTGCTGTCGTTATGCAATTACGCTTGCCTTAAAAACGTCCTTAACGGCCGCATACGAATCACATTAATTGCAGGACATCCAAAGGCGTATGAGATACCGAAAATTATTGCACCCGTTGGTAGGCGCCGCGATTCAAGGACATCTTAACAAATTACAACCTTGGATAGTAGCATTTGAATGAAGTCGACATTTATCATAATTTATAACAACTGCACATAACACGCGCCTGAATAATGACGCTTTCATATAAAAATGTGTGTGGAAACTATTATTGCGAATCGCTAAACACATTTCGTCCTTTGGCCCGTACGTCAAATTGCTTTGCATGCGTACTCACGGGCGAGTAAATCACAAGGATGATCACTTCCAGTGTTGCGCTGTCGTGTGAACTTTAGCCCGCGCCTAAAAGGTTATACCTACGAATCGGTCGTTTCAACATTCAATGATGCCTATCTATCAAAAGCATGCGCATTTAAGTTATTTCCGTAATACTGTCCACAGCGCATTGTTCAAAGTGAACAATCATAAATATTCAAAAGTCTTGATACCTTCGTGGAATTCTAAAATAATGAAAACCGGAAGTATGCCTAGAATTTACCAGCAAACACAAGTACTTTAGATATGGTTGTATGATATGCCGTTTGGCATAAACTATTAAAAAATGTAAATTGTTCAGTACCGACAGTACCAAGTGCAGCCAAAACTTGGATATTAACAGCTATTGGAAACGGCATTGTTGAGGTATTGATAAAAAAACTGTTCAACTAGTTTATTAAATAGAATAGTTGTATATTGCCAGTTAGCTTATATTTAGCGGCCCAAAAAAACAGCAGATGTTCATTTTTTGAGTTTGTATTAGTATTGAGATGTTAACCGGCACAGAAAAAAACTAAGAAACTGCAGCTACAAGATAAAAATAAATTGCGAATTATCGCAACGTGTGAGGCGCAATCTCATGCCATAATTCAATGAGCAGAAAATAACTAGCGTATGTGTCAAGAAGCAAGCATTAAGCAATTACAAAATGGCTTGTCGAGGGTGTCAGAATTTTCTTAAGATACGAGTATAATACGGTTTCTTTACGACTTAAGCCAAACAGTATGAATTTTAGAATAAACTGGCCTGCCAATAATGGAATTTGCCAGAGCGGAATAGACACAAAGTTGTCCAGTACCGAAGGTATCCTGCTCGAGAAGTTGCCGGTTTAAGGAACTGGATCGACTATGAAAATCCGCTAGAAGATCTATCAGTAAGGCTCCTGGGCAGAGTTACCTTTGAAGATAAGAAAACTTAAGCGATTGAGCACAAAACACAGGTACAATTCCAATAGAAATTTAAGAAACCTAATTAGAACGCAAAACTTTGAAAACGGCAAGAAAGATTTCCCTCCGAAATGTCAATAAAAGACCAACAAATTAGAATGACCTAATAAAGCTCCCACAGCCGTTCAACACACAGTTAATTGACTGGCCCGAACAATAAACCTCGAAATAGTTGAGATCTCCATCGTAACAAATCCCAAACAAGGGCGCCTTGTGAATGACCGGCGCGGCGTCACAACTGTTTGGGAAGCAAAAAAAAGGCAGCACACGATTTAATCATTGGTTATAAAATGTTGGAGAATGACCAGCAGGTGACTCCACCGCTCGCTGACGGGGCAGCAGACAGAGGGGGCCGCCGCCAGCGGTTATGTGCGCGCATCGCGTTCTTCGGCCCAAGTTCGAGCAACATGCTACAATATAGGATATATATGAGGATGGAGAGCAAGGCAAAAGGCGAAGCACAAGGCGAACCTCAAACCACCAACCGGCAAGGTAAAGAGGCGCACCAGGCGCGGAACACGCGGCGCGGTGTACCGTCAGACAGATATCCCTGCATAGCGGCCAACGATCTGCAGCCATCCTCGCAGGTCGTTCACTCCTCAATTTTGGTTTTTGCCTGCCCGACAATTCCAGCCAACTTACAACAACAGTAAACAGCAATTAATTGCAGATTTATATTGGAAACGGAACCGCAACAAGTGTGAGTGTGAATGCCACTCTCCAGTGATGGGCAGGCAAATGTGCACGTGATTTATGGCTACCCGAAACTATATTAGTAATCACAGTCATCGTAATTTCCTTGGCGAGTTCATGTTTTGCCAGCCAAACCATTACGGAGCAAATATTTTCATTCGCTCGTTGTCATCAATTTTGTAGGAAATACTCCTTCCGTAGTTCTAGAATTTGAACGGGCACATATGATGTTAACGATTACTCGCTCATTTTTTGAAGTGATATCATCTTATTGGAAGGTATACCACTTCGTAACGTAACGCGTTACAGTGCCCGTCTGTCTGCCTTCTCTCTTCCCTCTGGTAGCGCACTACTAGTTACGCAATAATCGGGTCAACGTAGGCCCGAAGGCGAATATAATAATGTATACACAAAATTGTGTCTGCGACGTGATTGGTAGCGCACCGTACTAAATGTACGGTAACTCTCTGTTCAAATTTATTATTTTTATTATCATAATTATTATAATTTTTCCACATCCAGTCGAAAACTTTATCATTTTCTCATAAGGCTAATGACTCATATTTTAAAATGTCTACATTAGAGTCTAACAATTAAGTATAACAATTGTACACAATACTACTAAAGTTTGCAACTTTATTAGAAAACCGACATCGTAAATTTCCTTGAAAGTCATGTTTCCTCTACAAAACATTGGAGTAAATATTTGCAAGACGTAAACAAAAATAACACACCTGAAAGTCTGGATTGCTGTGGTTTTTCCTTTCCTTCCAAATATTTTATTTGCCAAAACATATATGCACTAGTTTTGGCAAGTAAATTTTTCTATACTATACTCAACATCAAAGCTCCCCATCCCCATCGCGGAATGAACAAATATTTAACTGTTGCCTGAATTTTCATTTGCTTTGTTCCCAAGCCGGTGGCGCACACATACCGCGTCGGAAAATCCTCGAAACATATTTAAAAGCGTGCTTTTGATACGCGCAATTGCGACTATAACAAAGAAACGTCTGCGAATAACTCTCGCACGGTGTCCCCGGTGTTTCAACTCGACGCATACAGCAAGCAAGAGCAACCACGCCGTCCTCAGAATTGATGTTGTTGATGCGCCTCGTTCAAGTGGTGCCGTTATTATTAAGGTCTTTGTTGGCTGCGTTAAATATGCACTTTAGAACGCTTTTACATTCGCGAGTCATAACCGCGTGCAGTTCCCTTCAAACGTAGATAATCATAACTTAATAAAAGGTGTCATGAGAGACAATAGTAACTTTATATCGCATCGAAAATGATTATCATCCGAACAAGGATTCTTTGGCTACGAAATCTGCACCAAATGTGGATTATTGATAATATGACTGAGCCATTTTTGTTATAATCGTGTTGACAAAACACAATTGTGAAAAGTCCTATAAATAAAAACAGTTAAGGCTATAAACCTTTTGGTTGTTTTTCCAAGGTGTCAATTCAGCGATTCTTCGACGATTAGCCGTTGGATAAAAGCATATATTAAACTTGTAAACAAACGAAACTGTCCGCAACTAGTGCAACCGATGTGAGTTCTAATTGTGAGAGCGATTATATTTTGAATACACAAAAATCAACAAATAAAACGAAAAGCTGACTTATTGATAGAACGGTTAATATTAAGCAGAATTCAGTATACAATAAATTACAGACTACAATCATTTGAGGTTGTGCAGTGTACGCAATAACAAATTGCCTTAATATGTGTTCTATAACATGAGGTTGATTGTAAGTACGTACAATCAAGTTGTAGCCAGGCAGACGTGTGCAACGGTAACACGTTGACGACATAATAGCAAACGACGATAATTAAGCCTCAAGATTTGACTTTTAACTTCTTCTTTCGATGCGAGTCGTTAAGCCTGTACGGCCATAACGGCGCGATGCTAAATTACGATTAATTCATTATGAGGTTCGGCGTTGCCCAATAGCACGACGTGTGCGCACCGATAGATTATTAATGCGTGTATTAAATGAAGTGTTTCCACATGTGATTATTACCTCTCTGCATTGTAAAAGGGACGACACGCTTCATCGAGTCGTTTAATTGGCGTATGTGTGCGCGGAGCTGCGGAGCACACTTAGGCAAGACGGGGCCACTTGCAATGCATATTGAATCGACGGCGAGTGTTTTTGCGCGATGCAATTAGACGTTTCAGATCCGGCTCAAGCTCCCCCTGAATGCGCGCCTCGACACAAGCTGCTTTTAGTCACGTAACCCCGGCCCGACACGGCGATTGGATCCGTGTCGGTTAAATCCCAAACTTTCGAAGCACGAAGAGCAACGCCTGGCATAGTACGGTACTCGGGGTAGCACGGAAACCAGAACAATATGCATATCGTTTTATTTAACCATAAAAAATCAAATTAAATTAATTCCTCGCATGCGCTGGGTTTCAATGTTCTAGAAAGTCCCTAGAGGACAAAACCAAACAATATACAGACCCAAACAACAGACAGAGCCAAACAACAGCGGAAATAACTTCTTGTTACATCTTGCAACCAATGTTCCAGTGCTGATCATTTGGCCAGCATATCACCTTAGAGATTATTCAGCCGTCTTTCGTCTCTCCCAAGGAGCGTGTACAAAACCGATTTCCCCGTGGCTTTTTCGACTCCCTACCTACTTCGAACGCCATAAGGCCGCATAACAAAAGATTAGATACCTTTCTCGCGTCGTAAAAAATCGGTAAGACCTCCGCATGGGTCGGCACACACACAGTGCAGTCAGGTATTCAGCCTGTCTGTGGGGCGCATTTGAAATTAGTTGAACTTTGCCCACCTGACCAGCAAACAATCTAACTAATAAACTACTTAGTGAACGCATGCGAGATAAGACGTTCCAATGACGATCTGTTATGCAAATGCCCGAGCTTAACTATTTACAACTTTCTGCAAAATTGGGCGCTATGCACACAATAAGTTTTAAGAAAGATGTTATGTCGCCATAACCTTAAGGATTACATAAATACGGCAATTTATAGATTGTCACCGTAAACAACATCGCGCGGCACAGAAAATGACCCTGAATGAAAAGTAATTTGGACGCCATCGTCTGCCATACATTCTTGGAAGATTGGATACATAGTTTGCTGATTACTCACCGCCAGTTCCTAGTACTTTGAGAAGGTCGAACTGCGACATGTCGACCCTTTCTGCACCGGAAAGGTTTACTGAAACAAAATAAAGCAAATTAATGATTTTCGGTCTGCATGCCTGCCTCCTTTGATATACAACATATTGTACCCATAATGTAATTTAGCAGTCGCTGAGCAAGTGCAAATTTGTCTGCGATTGCGAATTATACACAATGATAAAAACGCAGTCGAATGTGAACTTCGTAACAACTTCATACGCAATTGCTTGTGCATATAAAATTACCTCAAATATGCAGTTGAGATTACAATTTGTGGAGAAAACGGTTTGTAACATATTTGAAAGCGTTTATTCCAAGCATGCTTGGCAAACCCGTTAAGCAATTTGAAAATGCATACACTATCTATCTTGTGCACGGGTTTACCATTACGCCGTAACGCATGCATATACGCACGCACGCAATAGTTGTACCTAATTGTATGTCAACTAAATAAACAACAAATCACAGTGCCATAGTGACTTTACAGCAATATTTCAACATAATGCATTTGGCATATTCTTCATTCCATGCTTTACGATCTTTTCCCGCATATCTCATAGGTCTTTGGTGCCTATTTGACACTTAAATGTGCAATAAATAAACCAACTTTCATCAATTTCACACTAAATTTGTATGCCAGAGGAAACTCACATTTTACATTGTTACGAATGTTTTTAAACAATCCGCTTGGAATAATTCACTATAAGAAATAACTATATTTACTATTCTAAACAGTCACAGTTTGAAATGCAATTCTTCGGCATCATTATTTTAGTTTATTTAGTATATTTAGTTTAAAAAGTATGCGAACACTGCAGCCAGAAGGAGGCTATTTCTGCGCGTGTGATTCAAAACGGAAACTGATAGGAAAATAGATGTGTTCCGGGCGCTCTGCACGTAATAATCGCACGCAATTTCACGGAGCTCGTGGTCTCACAGCGCCATTGCCTTTCAATAATACAAATGTCATTCATTTGCGTAACGCATTGCCTGAGCCAACGAAGACAGACACACAACAATTTAGCTCAAGAAGAAACAGTAGCTGTTACGGTAATTACGCTTGAATATTCCAACCAACCAACGCATACATCAACAACGCAACGCGCGCACGGAACGCGGATTAGTTTTCAATGCGTTAAAGGAAGCACGTAAATATCTGGTGTATGTATATCAAAAGCATTAGACGTGTGGCCGAGAAGTAACATTGAATTCTTACCGATGCCAATAGTAGGGATACATGGAATGTATCCCTACTAAGCAGTAAATTAATCAACAAAGTAATAAAAACAAATTTGTATGACTTATCACCGAACCGAAAATCTGGATATACGTGGTAATTAAGCAACGAGTCGAATGCAGTACATTAAATCGAAATAAATCATTTATGGCGCAGTCAACCGAAACGGTCATTTCCTATTTTACTAGGACTTATGAAGAACATATCAATCTCGCATTAACACCGTAATCTGAAGTTGACGCATTTACGATTCGTGGACGTTAATAACAAATAACCCACATTCCATAAGTACTCGCGTTTGGTTGGTCGCTTCCCAGGTCCGAGCAGTGCCGGCGCGGCGTTGGCATCGTCAACACCAAGCATTTTGAACACAGATAAATGTATCATGCATAACTCCACGTTGTGTAACACCACGATGGCAAGGGCGTCGAAACAAATGTGAATTTCGCATATTAATTCGACTGCGATCGAATTTAAATTGCAGATGGAGCATTGCGGGATCACCGGATCTATCGCAACACGACTCACACTGTTAATTCCATCAAACTGATCTTCCCTGCCATCGCGCATTGCTCGCATATCGCGCATTCCGTATATCCACCGGCAATTACCACAAGATGCATCAACTACTTAACGAAACATTAAAATGCCTGGACTAAACGCAATAGTTGCTAGTTACAATAACCACAGTCCGGCGTTTATCGTCATTGACATAACGACGCCCCGATACGCATGGCATGGCATTCGGACTCCTCTCTCTGGCCAACCAGCACCATTCCTGATAAACTTTGTTTATGATTCCGCGCGCGTTGTGAAATTTTGTCGTCGACGAAACCTGCACAATGCCCTTTTTCCACTCCGGAGAACGGGAAATGAAGAAGAGAAATGAAAAGTGTACGGAGCATAGGCGAGGCGGCAATCGGTACCAGAACAGTGAGAAAAGAAGAGCGGATAGAAACTGTTGTACGCTCGTTTGACACAGAGGAAACAACGCGAAGCAACAATACGCTTATGTAATAATGCCAACCAGATTCTGATGCTTCCCGATACATCTGGGCAATCGTTGACAACCTCCCAACATTTATAACCCACTCACCCCACGCAAAGCTCTTTGTTTTTACATGAAATGAATATGAACTTTTGTGTAGAAAATAAATTTCACGTATAAAAAATTCCATCTTAAATTTCCATCCTCCCGGCTATCATTAGCATCACGAAGTTAACACAATTAGTATGTGTAATTAAACGGAATACTTCAACACTCTCCAGGTGATTCAAATCTTCTGCATGTCGGATTTTCACATTATAAAACAAACTCATCGCACCCAACTGTGCCGGAGACCCACACTGAACTCGATTAAGCCAACTGGTGTTATTTTTAACTTGCCCAACCACTTCGATCGCAGAAAGTGCACACCGCCGAGTTGTAAGAATATTTAAAAATGTTAACTATGTGGACACGAAAGCTCATTTTATTTCATCCACGTACTAGTAGTGCCGCCGACTAGCCGGCCTGATTTTTATCAGCGTGGCATTTTATCATCAGCATTGTGTCTTTTCAGTTTTAATTAAAGAGCATGTAATGCAAACGCAACCGCACTAATGTGCGCCAATGCGTCGGCATTGATAATTTAATACACCCGGAGTCGACGACAAATCAATATATAAACCACCTATAACGACACTAACCAAAAGCCAACGAAATCCCCATGAAATAATGAAACATGTTTTGCTTCCTGCTTGTGCAAAAAGGTGCAATTTGCCAACAATCAGCTTAACATTATTTGCGTTTAAATTGCGGATTATACGAATTAGCATGTCGTACTATTAACCCCTTCGAGCGATAGGCATCAAGACTTGTGCCGGCATGTCATTTACGGCTAGACGATTTTCCTGGGGGAACATTCGAGGTTTTCGAGTAGTCGCGACTGGCTAAGAGGACCCAAGGCCGACAGTGCCACGTAGCGACCAAATCGAGGAACTTAAATGCGAAATTCAAAATTTGTTTTAAAATAATTTCTCCTCACATTCACCTGCTTGTAAAACATATACCACCCGTATTTATTACAATTTATTCCGACTGGCATATAGTCCTGTTACTCAAAACTCCATGAACAAATTATCAACGTGGCATAATTCCAAAGGAACAAAGAGGTATTCTCGGTTGCTCTTCCACAGGATTGAAAATGTACCAAGACTACTCGTACACAGAGTGAAGTGGTACATTTACGTAAATACGCAGGTACAGTTAGATTTATACTGCATAGGCGCAGGAACTACTACCTAGTCACTTGAATATTGTATGTAGGTCCCTAACGCCGATAAACTAAGAATGTTTATATATTGCATACAAAGTCAAATTGGGTTTAGAATTTATTTATACACCACGGAAATTAACAATAGAAAACGTACCGAAAAATAAGATACAAAATATGAAACTATTAGCAATTCTAATAGCTTTGTTGCCCAACGTTTTTGGTTCCTTAATGTAATTAACATGTTCCAAAGCATAAACATAATCACCACAAAAACCGTTCAGAAATAGAGGTCTAGACATTCCACAGACGTAAATAGCAAAAAGAACATTGAGCAATGTCCATCGCTGTAGTTCGGAATAGTCCGCGAAATTACAACTATCCAATATGTCTCAATGGTGTCTCTTGACGTCTTAAACGATGTTCGTTGACGTGTTTGCCTCGATAGGTTTGCAAATATTCAATTATATCAAACAATACAAATGACAACAAAGGAAACAATGCAAACCGTTCCACGACATTAAAACATACGTCGTCGTTTATCATTTATTTATTTATTTTTGTGTTTTTTCACGTTTAATGAAAGGTGGCGATGTCTAGTGAGTAGGCCTGCATCGATAGGTATGCAGCAGGTACAAGAAGTGAAAATAATATGGTAATTGTCATATGGTAATAAGGTTGCGGCACTGATATGATGTGACCTTAGCACCTAACATTGACATACTTTAAACGCGTCTTGCGCATTACGGCGTACATCCATCCAATGTTGAGTACGTCGCACGGGGAGCCACGATATCGAACCGAACCGGGCACGCGCAAATCTCCAATATTTACTCGCGTCGACTGCGCCACACGTTGGTGGCAAGGTTCAGGAAGCCGCCCTTTTTATTTAAAATTCCAGTGCCAGACGAAATGGAAGTGCTCCTTTCAATTAAATATCTGAGATACTTATTCTTTAATAGGAGAATGCCAAGATGCAAGGCTCCAGAAGAAAAAGACGACCAAGGAATATATAGGAGGACGAGGTGCTCCAGAATGCAAGGTAACAACTAGTCTTCCAACTGAAGGAGAGATACAAGGGATAGGATGGAGGAAGAAGGTGGAGGAGGCCAAGGCTCCTTAGCAGACTGAAGGGGCAAGAAAGAAGAATGTTTAAATAGGAGAAATGTATTACACTGCGCTTACAAAAACAGCTGAGCAGTACATTGAATTGTATAATTTTCGCGTTATTTTCCAAGAATTCAACTTTCTCAAAACAAATTAATATTAATTACCACAGAACGTTGATTATCTCTTAGAATTGATAAGAAAATTGGCAACATCCTGCTTTAATGACGGTTATCCTTCGAATGATTACGTCTATGTTGAAGAATCAAGGTAGTAATGATAGTTCCATAATATTCAAATTTGAAGAATACATTATAAATAATTCTGCATTATTCGAATTGTATAGCTGCACGTATCCCTCCTCTAAACTTGAAAGAAAATTAATACAATTTCAGCATCTTTAACACGTTTCTCAAACGGTTCTAAAATTCCGCACACGATAATTATACACCCCAGAGTAGAATTCCTTGTTGAATTCCACGCAATGTCAATTACATAACATAATGTTGCAGAATAACTTCCAACGACCGCTTCAGAAAGACGTCGAGGCTAGCCCGCATTTTCAATGCTAACCCAAACTGCACGTTATAAACATTACGACCTTGATTTGCACGCCCGTCTTATTACTTTGCGTGTTATAATAGTTTGCTGAAAACTAATCATTTAATATCACTGCATTATCGAACAAATGCAAGTTGTTTGACTCACGAAACTATACTCCGAATATAAATATATATTTATAATATATTCGTAGCATACTAGCCCATGAATAAATAAAAAGATAACAGAAACCTTGATAAATATTATTTAAAAGCTAAATTTTATCCTAAATAACATCAAAATACATTACTAAATTCGGTCGGAAATTTTAATTGGCTTCCACTAGTAAAAAAAACGTTCTACGAAATGTTCAACGTGGTTTCCTATCTTATCTCTCAAAAATGATTGAAGGTAAATATTTAAATACTACATATTTTCACCTTTAACAGCCTGATAATGTCGCCGGACTGAATTCATTAACCTCGCGGGATTTACAATACATTTGTCATTGCAAATTTCTTTACACAAGACAGACAGCTACATAAATCCTATGTCAATTGTAGCGCTTATAAACTTTAATACAACAAACAATTACTGTTTAATTTAAGTATTATTATGATCAGAACATGAAACAAGCACTTGTACTTTATGTTGACAAATTGCATATGACATTGCAAAATCATCTTTTTGGACATTGCCTGCTTCTGTAAGGTTTCAGACCTCGGTACCTTGTGACCTTGATGTCCGGGAGTCAGCCCCTCTTTTTGGTGGTGGACCCAATGTCCTTGTTTTGGTAGGCTTTTGCGACATCACGAGGTGTATGATTCGTCAACAGTGTCTTCGACAGTCTCTGGGAAATCGGACAATATCCTGGATATTGAGGCCCGTTCTTTTTGCCACGCACTCTCTTTCTCTTTCTCCCTTTCTCTTAGCGTCACTCCCTTTATTGCTCGAAGACTGCGCATTTCGGCAGATATTAGTGCCTGCTTCGTGATTACAGAGTAGGCTCATTGCAAAATCCATTTTTCAAAACCCAGCTGCATAAATAATCCCATGTCAATCGTAGCGCTTAAAGACACTTAAATACAAAAACAATAACTGTTTAATTTTAGTATTATTATCACCTGAGAATATGCAAACAAATTAAGCCTGCATTGAGTGTATTCTTAGGCGCATAGTGTTTGTGTGTACTTGAACTCTTATAAACGCGCCTCTGCGAATGTTTGCGAAAATACAGTCCGTTTTATAAATACGCCACGACGAAAAACCTCCGCCGCGAAATGTGGCTACACGTGTTAGTCGATTATGCCCAACAGTGTAAATTAAACTATAATCGACATCGCCACGCATGTTATCAGCTGTGCAATAAACAGTTATTTCGTAGCCACTGACATGCATTTATTATCAGTTTAAGAACATGTTTATCGCATTAATAAAGCAACATTTAAAGCGATTTCCATTTTTTTATTCGCAAACACAAATGTATTACTTTCAACACAATGCACTTAAATTATGCTTAAACAAGCGTGCATCGTTTGTATACATGTTCAATAACACTGCTGCCAAACCTAATTACTCGTTGATAATGTGATAATTCACAAAGGACGCCCAGCGCCACCAATACGCTGATAAACAAAGTAAACAAACCAAACGCGCGTACAAATCAGCCCAACAAAGGCTAAAAACGGTTATATTAATGACTCGTTAAACGTTAAATTTTCAGTGGAAACACGCACAATGCGGCTATAAATGATATCAATTCCTATGATATGCAATTATCTACTTGAAATCTGCGCGCAATTGAACAAAACAGAAGCAAACAAAAGGCGTTTCAAAATCAGACGCCAACGTTGAAAACAAAAACAAGTCTAAAAACCACCACCATCACGCCACAACTGCCGAGATATTTTCCAATAAAACAGAAAAAAAAACGTAAATATTTTGCAGTCATATTTGTGAGTACCTTCCAAAGAAATTAATATTCATTAACAAAAACAAGGTCGTCCTGCTGCCTGATTGTCGCCATGTGAACCTGTTATCGGGTGTCGCTCTGTGATGCCGCACTCTTTTTTGAAATTTGTGCTTTGCGATTACGGACAGCTTTGTGCACAGCCCAAAAGTGGTTCACATTGTCTGACATTTTAGCATTGATCGCCTCTCTCTAGTTGTAGTGTAATGTTTAACTGGGAAAGGGTCGAAACCGCCAAAAATGTGACATTCACGTGGCACAAATTCAACGAATCACCCCGCAAAAGCTGGCCGTGAATTATGCGAGAGATTTTTGAGCGAAACGCGTTTGTTTCTAAAGCTGAGCGAAGCGCCAACCCTCCACCGAAAACTAACCCCCCAAGCAGTATACTGACGGGATTCCCGTTTGATTAAGGCGTATAGGGCTAGAAAGTGCAGTGCACTCGGCGATTATCAACACGCAGGAGGCATTTGCCCTCTTTCTGCATTCTGGTCGTCCGGCTTACGAATGCGTTTGCAGAAATAGAGGTAGAAAGATGGTAGATACACGTAGTACCGATGCGTCTACCACATCTTTCTACCTTTCTCCTCTACTCGGATTTGTTTTGTCTTGTGCGTTTGTATGGATCAGAGGTCTAGAAGCTCGCTAGCGAATGGTATAGGCCAAAAGGGGGAGTTTTGCCCCCTTTTCGGCGAAGGTGAATTATGAGAGTAATACAACTAGGCTCAGAAGGTTTATTTATTGATCAGGTACCCCCGACAAACTCGACGAAAATGAGTTTGAGATTGTTTCCAGCTCAAGGACATGCCTAGAAATGTTCACAGCTGATATTATATTATCGAAGTTTGTAAATCAGGATACTTCGGACTTTTTTTATTTATAATAAATTGCTGAATGTGTATAAGTAAACTACGCCGTTTCTTTCATAGAACAATTATTTATTCAAAAATGACGTAACAAATTATGTTGTATAAGTAAACTACGCCGTTTTCTTCATAGAACAATTATTTATTAAAAAATGACGTACCAAATTATTATAAATTCAAGAAATGTTTGCTAAATAATTAAATTAAAAGCCATAATATGACTTGACTGTAGTGGACTCCGCTTAATAGGGACATGCGATAATCGGAACAGCCACTTATTAGGGGTAAATGCAAAAAGGAATTAAAATTCGCCAAGTGATGTAAATGTATCGGTTTTTTCGGGGTATTCCTTTTAATCGGAGCAATAAATGCATTGAATGCCTGGGATTCATCTGGGAACAAACTCTTTTTTAGACGTCTGAAGTAAAACTTCTATAATACTCGCGCTTGACTTGGAGTATACTAATAAATAAATAAATACCTCATACATGAACCATTATCATATCAGGATGTGCTATGACATTTCATAAATCTCAAGGTGGACCATGTAATGAAGTTGTTTACAAATAACAAAGAACTCATTCTGTAACATTAATATATGTTCCTCTATCACGAGTTACCAGAATAAACATTCCAAATTTTGATTGTATTGCTAAATTTAAAAAAATGTTTGAATCGCAGAAGTGGTAATTCATCAGAAATGAAACGATGTGTTAAATATGGTAACTTCTAATCTTCATTCCAAAACAAATCTATCTTATTTCTCTTACTATAACTCCATAAGCGTCACAAGAAGAGGGCGCTTGAGCCCTCACCGATTTGAACGAAATTTGGATGTTTTATAGTATAGAGTAGGAGTGTGTTCTACAACGTAATTCGTTAGGTGAGAGTGCGAATAATTAAAAATTTCATCGGAAAAAATAAGTATAACATTTTTGTGAATAATATGGAAAAAAAAAACCCGTAAAATAACAAATGAAAAAAGAAGGAACCGAAACGAGACTTGAACCTAAACCAAACGAATTACGCCATGATGCAAAGCGACCAAATCCGCGAGGGTTCAACCGTGTCTACTCCTTGACTTGTGATGTACAGGGGATTGTATAGTGAAAAACATTCCTTCTTACACAGTCATTCAATGTGTTTACAACTCTAAACTCGTCCTATATCAAACAGTTCATCAGAAATAAATATGTATAATAATTTTGTGTGAAATGTGATAAAACATAAAATACTAATTTGAAAAAAGGAACAAACAGAAAGAAGACTTGAACCTAAACCATTCGAATTATACAATGTTGTGGTGCGAACAAATCAGTGACGGTTCAACCGTGCTCTCTCCTTGTCGGTCTTAATATCAATCATAGTAATTACTGATGTATATAATTATGAAAATGCACCTGCTTATTTTACTTTTTAATTTAATTATTCTATCGGAATTGTTATTGTAGTTTCTGCGTACAAGTTTGTTGTCTTGGTTTTATTTTATGTACATTGGAATTGAAATTCTTCGGATAGGTGGCATATCACTTAATCGGGACAAACGTACTAGTCCCGATTAAGCAAAATTTGTTATAACTTTGGATTCGGACAAACCTCGTTCGGAGTAGCATGTTGGTCGGATATGTGTATCGAGCTCCTCTTGCGTGTACTCGATCTTATCACAAACTTTGGTCCTTTTGATTGCCTTGCCCATGTCGGTGTCCGAATCGACTTCGAAGAAACCGCTCTCTTTGGTCTTTTTGTGGCCTCGCATCTTTTCGCCCGCGCTGTGCGCTATCCCTCCACGACGAAGAATACTTTTAGACCACAACGGTAATAATATCCTGTCCGTGTATAAATCCGCACGCTGGACGCAAAACTGTCATTGTCCTTGTCACTAGTGCAACTAGTACACTCACTGTGAAATTCACTTGCGTACACCAAAGTCCACCAAAGATCAAAGATAGCGTCGAACTTAAGTCTTAAGTTTTAACATTTTACTCTTCTATTAGACACTTCTTCCTTTTGTTTTTAGCCACGTTTTGTTTTTAAGTGTTTTTATAAATCATGGTTGCATTGATAAGGAAGTTGTAAGTCTGTTGTAAAAATCGAAAGATGGGAAAACGCAAGGAGTTCAAAGTTTTTAAACGCTTGCAGCGATGGGGCAAGATGAATGTAAAGCGGAATATCAACCGAAAACCGATTGAGGTTAGCACTGCGCGCATTCACAACACTTGATACTTCAAAGTTCATTTGTTGGCAACTTGCGTTTGAGTGTCTTCGCCGCGTCGATCAGTGTCTACAGGCATTATTTATTTCCTAGCCCAGTGGGGCATTCGCATAACATACCGCCAACCGCCACACGCCTTCCACGAACGAGGAACACAGAATATCCGAATTTCAAGCACTGTGTGTAGGGCGAGAGTTGTTCATGAATGCACACGTTTTTCGGAGGAAAAATCAGCCGTAAATCGGTCAGTGTCGCCTGGTTTGAACCGGCGACAACGTGACGAAATAGGGCGAAACGGCGCACGATAGGAGAATCCTCCTCGCACACGTTTCGGCCGATCGCGAACACACGGTGTTTTGTCGGTGTGTACACCGAATTCAAATGTACACACGGCGACGCTGCGTGTATGTTTATGTAGTCTCTGTTGGATGTACGCGCGTGTCTGCATGCGCAGCCTGCTGGGTAGCCGCGAGCGCTCCACCAGCGTACGTTCGGTTACTGAATGCGTTCGCGAGCCGCGGCCACAACGTGTGTGCGCGCGCTTCGTGCGTCTTCGGCAGGCGCACGATGCGTTCTCGGCCTCGGCGTGCCACCATGTTTTTGTGTTACGCCGAGCACGCTGAACATGAGACAGCAAGAGGCAGCATGACCGGGTTCGCCTCGATACGAACGTGTCCGAGTGAGCGCGAACAACGGGCCACACAGCTGTGGAAATGGACACAAACTTGGCAACAGCAACAGTGTGTGGCTGCGTGCGTGTACGTGCAACAATATGATATCTACGTACACACGCAAACGTCGCGATGGTTTACTACGGAAACAGCTGATTTTAAACCGAAGCATGTTTCCAGCCCACAATGCAGCCAGCACTCGTGGAGTGGCCTACTCGCTTTTAGATTTTGTAACCACATTGTTAGACTCCTTATAAACGCCAACGTTTTAGGTGTTATTTTAATACTTAAATGAATACATACAAGGACTAATGAGATTATTACATATTGTTAATTGATAATGATTATTAATTTGTATATTTATACGCCTTTTCATAAAACTTATAATTCAATGAATTCGGTGTAATCGTGACACTTCGAAATGTTTGTCCCGATTAAACGGTGTCTCAACTTTTCGCAATTCAATAGGAATTTTAAAAAATGTATCCAAAATATAATCTCAACAAAATTTATTGTAGAAAATACTACATTTCAACTTCTAAAACACATAAATAAGCAAGAAGAAATTTCTTCTTGCTTATTTATTATTTAGAAAAAAAGTGTATGTTTCGGAACGACATTCTGAAGTGATAACTATTATTAAATTTTATGTATATTATTATCATAAATGTAAAGAAAGTTTTTTTAAGTTTATTGCTTATAAAATATATTTGATTCTTTTTGTTAGTTACAATTCTTATAAATATCCTATAACTTATCCTATAAAAATAACAATTGCTTTATGAAAGCTGTAAAAAGCAACGCAATTTTTATATGCAAAATGGCATAGGTCCTGGGCATAACAACTGAAATGAAAAAGAAAATGCAGGAAAAAAGGAAATGCTGTATCAGTTACTAATGAAAATCTGGGAGGAGGAAAAACTCTCTGAAGACTGGACAATTGGGAACAAAAATACGACCATCCTTACGTGTTTCGTAGTATCTACGTATGTGAATCCCGTGGCGTTATATATGAATCCCAGGCAATCACATGCATTTTTTATCCGGATTAAATGGAATGTTCTCGCGAGGTTTGAATCAGTTCTTTAAGATTTTCTTTGGGAAAATCGGAACAACAGCTACGATTATCAGGAGTCCCGATTAAAGGGAGTCTGCTATACACACGTTATTTAATACCTTTAATTTGACAGTTTCTGATATGATTCATTGACGTGTTGGATGTAAACAATTCTAATATTTAAATAAATATTACAAAGTTATGCAGAAACAGTGTTTAAAATATGTACTATATATAAAAACGAAGATTATGTAGACATATGTACAAAATTGTCATTTACACTTTTAAATATTCAAATTTATTTGATATGAGAAACACAAATAAAAAAAACTACGAAAAGTAAAAACTAGTAAAATCAAATAAATACTAGTAAAATCAATCTTATTAGCCCACCTGGGCAGCTCAGTTGGTAAGGTTTCGGTCTACTACGCAGTCGGACGGGGTTCGAGTCCCCTTTATTAATTCACATTACAAATTCACACACTCTTAAAAATCACAATATTAATCCACACCGACAACAAAAGGCACAACTCAACAATCGCAATGCGCAACTCACAAAAATACAACACGCACATACAACAAGACTCCACTCACACACAACAAGAAGCCACAACATCACAATAATAACAACAACATCAACAAATACCAAAAACAAGAAATCTCAATAACTTGTAAATATGTACAAAACACCATAAACATATGTATCCAGGCTGAAGGACCAGTGAAGGTCGACGGCCAGGTCTCCGGACCGAATACAAATAATAATAATAAAAAATCAATCTTATTATTCTTGTGTATACTAACTCTTTATTGTTGCTCTGTAGGTATTTAAAATATGTCTACTACTAAATTTTAAAACTTGAACCTTGGAATAACATACAGTGAAAGTGCAGTTTTTTTATTGCAACCTCTTCAAAAGAAACGATTTTTAAAATGACCGGTTTTACCAGTTTTTGCACAGACCTTTTTTGCACATGGTGTATTCAAAAAGTAGGGGTACTTATAGTGAGTATTAAAACAAACTATATATTTATTCATCTGTATTTATATTGTTCCATTTTTAGTAACCCCGTTAGCTGGAATAGATAAGGATAAGGGTTAGAAAATGCATTAGAATAAATACATTTTCTAATCCTCAAAGCTCTTGTTATAGACACTTTTCGGTATAGACTTGAGCTCTTCCAGGGATGCAGTCTATTTTTTAAATTGTAGCAAATCTTTGCCTTGTCATTAGTTTCTTCAGTTCTGAAAGCAAGTAAAAGTTACACAGGACTCAATCCAATAAAATCGTATGGCCCAACTGACCAACCTCTATACAACTTTTTAAACCTAGGCAACCAAATATTCATTTTAAATTTAATCCAATTCGCTTTCTCACTATATGCAACCAAATGAACTAATATAATAAACTATGTAACACCATCAATAATGCAATGTAACTTGTACATTCCTCTACGAAAACCAATCAATCATGCCTGATTTGAAGGTAATAAAATGGAAAATGTTGCAATAGATTCATGCAGAGCATGCAAAAAACATTGTTATCACTTTATTATGCATTGTCAAGGACAATTTCACATATAAGATAAAACACTAATAGTAAAACACAAAGAATAAGATATGTAAATGCCCTACCGTAAGTGATGTTATGTGTTACAGCCTCTTTTAGGGACACGATTACAGTTTGTGTCATGTTTCTGATAGATGGTGACTTTTGCGCTGTCGGTGACTTTGATAGTGGTACCGGTGTTTTCACAAAGTTCTCTTCGCCCGAATTCTCACCCATGCCTAATTGTTCTTTCCCGCACTTTAAACTCTTCATCTTTCCTTACAGATTACTGCGAAAATGTTTAAACTTTTAAAAGAGTTTTAAAAGATTTTATATCAACTGGCAAATGTTCATTGTTTTAATGTTTATTACCGGGCTTTAAATAATTCTCAAAACTGCGATGAAAACATGTTCTAATGAGTTGTTTTATATTTAGATGGAATAAGCTCATTGAATTGATTTATGGGACTATGTTTGTGATTATTAGGTTTTCCTCTATTCAATAAAGTACTTTTCACAATTTACGTCTTTACACGTTGGTCGCCTTCACACCTTAGCGATTTCGATTCGAAACTGATATTTGGCGAGAGAGGCGATGATAATTGTGGCATTTGGCAGGAAAACACACTAGTTATTCATAAACGGTGCGGTGCAGTATCGCACTGTATTGGTCCCCACTCTGTGCGCAGCTTCGCGTTACTAATCAAGCGCTATATAATTTTTAATACCGCCTTCAATACGCAAACGGAGCACTTTAGAAATGATTGAAGCTTTTCGTACTTGGCAAACGCGCCTCGTAATCGTTTCGCACCCGGCTAAGTGCTGATTAATTACACTACAACGACTCTTTGAGTATGTAAATGCAGTGGCCATGTTATCATGTTTGAAAACCAAAGCATATCAGACCGCAAAAGCACTGTACGTCCGTGAAGAGCGAGATAGATGCCCCAGTCACGTTTGCGATTGTTTGCACTAGAATACTATACCCAAAGAATTGATTGCGGGCAAAATGTATGTAGAAATGCACGATGAGCTATATCATTATACGGTACTGATAACTGCTAAAATTTAATTATATGAGATTCGAGGAGATATATAAATCGCGTAATATTAGAAGCTACGATTACAGAGAACAGATGTTAAGAAGACAACCGGGAGACTAGCCACAGTGTCTCTGAGCTTATTATTATATTGCTAGACTAGACTAGACGAGGATGTAGTGTGTATAAATGACATTGAACAAAAACGCCGCTGTTCACCGGTTAGTTTTGTATGAGTATGGACTAGATGAGCTAATGTTTCATTTAGTTAAGTATTGATTTACTGATAATTGCGGTGGGATGGGCAGCAGGTTTGGCACCGCGTTGTTATCTCGTATACGTTTGTCGAAGCGATGCACTTCAAGACGTTTTTTGATTATCGCAGGAATTTCAGGCACTCACTTACACTGTCAGGCGTGCGCTCAGTGTGAACGCGCCAGGAAACAAGTGTATTTGCGCATTTCAATTCGCTCCAGCTGTGAAGGATCGAAAGTACGCATGCCTGAAAATGGGCAGGATTCCAGTACGCAGGATCGGGTACCATGTGGACTTATGGATACTTGTTGCACATGTACGGGTATACTTCTCGTAGGCGATAATCGTTTATTGATATGTTGCACTAAAGAAAATAAATATTCTGAAGTTGTTTGCTGTTTTAATTTTAATGCACGTAGCGTGAAATATACATACACATATACTGGGAAAAAGATTCTTTTTCATCAGTGTTATTTATAATCTATTCTCTGGGATTATGCCAAAAAGGGAATTTGAATTAAATCAAATATTATTCATATTTAAGACCTTAATTTATGGCCTTACCTTAATATTTGGTTTGCGGTATCTTATCACAATTTATTTTTCTGCAGAATCGCGGAACTACCCGTTCCCGTAAATTGTGTGGAAACGATGGAGAGGAGTAGTCACGGCCAAGTCCAAAAACGTACAGATTTTATTCTTTAAACAATCCTCGAAAGCGACAAGAAGAAGCGTGATGCATAATCCTCAAACAAGCACTTTATTGTTCTCAACACGGGCCAGATGTGCACGTAACAAAAAGTGATTTCACAGCAAAAACAAAAATAATTAACTTTCACAATAATACATTCCGGTTCACGCGACACTACTAAGTTTCCTCGATTATATCATTGTTCTGCCAGGTGGCTCAACGGTTACATCAATGTCCTCAAGGTCCCAGGACCAAAACCCTACGGGCATAGAATAAATTTAATTCTTCCCTAAAACCAACTCTTAATGTTCTGAAGACAATGTAGTCCTAAAGGCTTCAAAGAAAAAATAAACAGATTTACATAAAATAATTCGAATAAACACATCACATATTTATTCACCGTTTATATTTCTATACATTTACATACAATTTGAAATAATTTAGAAAACACTATAAATTTAAATATATCAGCGCATATATTGGTTGTGAATACCAATGCATATTTGTTTAAATCTACGATTTGATAGGTCTTTGATCGTACCATGTTTACATCGTCTTAACAACTGCGTTACTAACAATATATTAATGTAGAATCTATAAAAATGTTTTACAAAAAATATAGATATATGTGTATGAATTTGTAGAAATTGAATATGTCAGAATAGATTCCGATGAATATACAATTCTATTACATTTAGCCATTTTCCAATAAGAAGCATTTCATATATTGTTTAAGTAAGGCATCCTGAATAAGTCAACATGTCCACATATTACATGTATGTACGATTTACTCACTAATGAATGAATCAAAGACAATCCTACCGCATTATCAAACCGCTCTTCAAATATTGACGAAACACATGGAAGCATTTGAATATTAACATTTGTTAAGCAACAGGAGTAATTACGATCTATTTGCTCGCAAGAAAGTGTTTTGTCTTCGAAAAAGGTGTCATAAAATGCAATACGAAATTAAAATTCAGTTACAACATTAAAATATAATTAATCAAGTATTTACATTAGAACATTGCAATCTACTAACTCTCACAAAATACTATATACTTAGAAATAATATGGTCGCCTCCAACTTCATATGATTTAAATTAATATGACAAGTATGTAAAATAAAATGTAGATTATAATTATTATGGCATTTACTGAACAATGTTTCAACTTAATATGTAATTCATGTTAGATTACTAGCACAGAATATGCACCGGAGACAGAAATATTTAACGAAACACTTTTAAAAATAATCCTTTTAATTTTCACCAAGAAATACTGATATTTAACTGCAATTTGTAATGTTACCGTCTTGTATACAATAGTATCGTCCAAAATATATGATTATTAAATCAAATTGAATTATTCTCTCTTAAAATAAAATAAAGCGAAGGTGAAACACTCAAGGTGATAGGCCAATAGCCAAGTCAAGTAGGTAACTTAAATATGCTGACACATTAGCCAATATTTCCGGTTGTTTTAAACATTAAATCATTCATTCTGTTATAGTTTATTAATAATATACAATTATATTTACAAGCACACATCTAGCAAGTTCTTTACGTTCATAAAATCCCCTAACTTTAAAATATTAACTGCTTTCTGCAGTTCTATTCGCTTGAATTCTATTCGTTTGTTTCTATTAATTAAGTATCAACATAGGATGCATTCTGCATTTGGCGAGCGCATTTTAGCGATCCAAATACCTCGCAAGACATAATCAAACATGAAAATTAAAAACCTAATGAATGAAACTTACACAAAAGATATTTGAAATAAAATGTTAGCTGTTTAAATTTAAATTCAGTAAAAATAAATGATTTTTGGACGAATAGCTGATACTTTCCAGATATCAAATTTACTTACGACGTCTTTGTCACTATAAACAGAATTTGTTATAAATAACTGTTGAAATAAATACTTATTTCACAAGAATCGCTAATGTTAATAATCGAAATGATTTAGAATTAAATTATTATGCGTCAGTCTAATTTATATACAAAATTCCTTGGTTTTATCGGTGTTTTCGGCATGGACTGAAACGTTTTTTTGTTGTGGAATAATTAGAGCAACTTAGCGAACGTGAAAATACTTTGGTTTGGTTCGTTACGCACGATAGCGAAAATGTTGATTACTTCAACTTCAAACGTAAGACATTTCAATTACAGTTTAGCTTTGAACATAGATTCTGTTGTTTTTTTTTTTCTCTTTCGTATACTGAAAATTCTAGTGTCTATTGAACATTAATAAGGCAACTAGACAGAGGAGTGTTGTTGATGGCAATAAGTGAACTCCGGAATTTACGCTGGATCCTAAAATGCAAATTGATATTTAATTCAATGAAACTAAAGCAATTTATAAAAAAAAATAAATAAAGAATAAATAACTACCTCCAACACGACTTTCACGAATGATATCGTTGCTCTCTGCAAGAAATGAATGAAAAAAATTAAAATTGTGCAAGAAAAACGTGAATGTATAGAATATTGTGAAACTATGTGCAATGGCTACCTTCATTCTGGTCTTTGGGTTTGCTAGCGTGCTTGTTTTTATGCTCTTTGTGTCCGTGATGTGCGTTATGTGCTGTTAAAAATAAAAATTAATAAAAAAAGCAAGTCTACATGAATGACTCCACACAGTTTGCAAACAAATCGTGGCAAATAAATAACATACCGGTAAATGTGATCACTTTGGACAATTCCGACCATCCCCATTGGTTTTTGGACTTCACCCGGACTTCATATTCACCGGCATCCAAATTCTTCAGAACATGCGTAATGTTGTACAGATTCCCGGAATCGGAATTCGTAACTTCAGGATGTTCTTGGGTCCATTCATTGCTCTACAATCATTGTAACGTTGTATAAAAATCGAAATATTGTAACTACTCCACTGTTTTGGTACTTACAGAAGTTTTCTTGTACTCCAAGAGGTATTCAGAAATGGGGTATAAGGACTCAACTTCCCATTTCAGGATGAATTCCTTCCCCTGGTGGTCACCTTCCTTGTATTGTGCTTGAGTAGGTAAGTTGGTGACCAGGTAGTGCGCCTCGGCTTTACCAACTTGATTCTCTGCTGAGCAGGAGTATTTGCCAAATTGTTTAGCATCAACTTTCTTTAGGAGCAGAATGTAAACATTGTTCTTCTTGCGCGTTTGTTTGATTTCTTCGCCGTCCTTCCGCCATACGATGATTGGGGTTGGATTGGCACGAACTGTACAGCGCAGTTCAATATCATACTCGTCACCGTTGATTGAGGTAATCTTTTCCATTCGTACCACTGGTTTGTCTGTACAGGTAGATTTGAATTAGTATTGTTTTGAAGACAATAACCATTTCGCACTACTTACGCTTAACTATAATATTAATAAACTGGTGGTCAACTGGATCGATGCCGTTATCAGCAATACATTGATAATTGCCGGAATTATCATGACCAATATTTTCGAGGAGCAATGTGGATCCAGTGCCCAAACGTTTACCATTCAGAGACCAGGTAATTTTGGTATCAGGTTGATCAGCTACACATGTTAGTTCCAACTTATCGCCAGAAGTATACTGAAAAATAAATATGTTGATTGTAATTTTTATTTGGATTATATTTCGTTATAAAGTCGCATAAATTTGCTTGATTTACTCCAAATAAAGCGAATTTATCCAAATTTTTAGCAAGGACTGGTATTAATAAGTATTGAAAGTATCGGTACTTTTGCCAATAGGAAATTTCTGCTCTCTGTACGTGGATACCTTAATTAATACTTCGAAAACATAACAATAGATGTGGGTAGACATTTCCGACATTAAAAACTTTCGATATTGAAATTTAAGTTTCTAAAATTTTATTTAACTTACTGAGCTTCCATCCGAAGTTAAAGAGGTAATTTTCGGTGCTGTTTTAACAATTAGTTTATGATCCAATTTCTCCTCCTTATCTGATGAGACGATTACAACACAGGAATATACCCCGGCATCACTGGCATCGATATTCTTAATTGTTAGAGTTGTCGTGTTGCTAAGTATATATTTTTTGGCATCAAATGTGGAAAAAATATGTGTATCCTGGAAGATAATTTCATCCTTCTTTTTCCACATAATGGTGTAAGTAGCTAAAATATAATCAAATGTTAAAAAGTTATCGAACTAACATTAGTTTGTTCAACTTACCAGGATTTTCTGATATCTCACAATTGAACGACACATCCGAATGTATCGGTTCAATGAAAGTATGTGGTTGCGAAATGAATTTAAACTGCTCGTCAAGTTCCTCATCTCCATCAACATCGGTGGAGTCATCGTCGTAATCGTCGGTCTTGTAATCATCGTTTTGCAAGTAGTCAGCTACATTGGTGTCCGTTTCTTCCACAGGTTTACATAAAACTGTTGAGAAACAATCGATATTAATATATTGTCAAAACAGAAGATTTGAATTCATCAAAGATTTTCCCGTTTATTATTTCAGTAGCTTTTGATTTACAAAACGTGCCAGGAAAATCGGTCATATTGCATGATATATTTAAACAAAACTTCCGTTCCCTTTTCAAACTTCCTTTGTAAATATTACCCCGGGATTTGGTACAATTAGAAGTTAAAAATGTGAAAGACGTCAGCTTTTAAATTGCTAATTAGGGAGTTGCAATAAACAAGTAGAGAACGTATTGTTTTATTATGGCGTATTGCACAACGTTTTATGTGCAAGGCAATAAGTAGGGAAATAGAGAAAGGTCGACGTGCATCCTGACAGAATTGTCAATTGATCGCGAGAGGCTGCAGAGATTGATCATGAGCGCATATCATGATATTTCATTATTATATTCGAATAGGTTTTATTACAATGACCTCACTGCTCCTGCAAAGTCGATTCAAGAATTGCCTTCAGTACAATTTTCTCTACTAGTATTCCAAACGAGTAGTGATTTAAAGCCATATGATATTATTATGGTGCAAGTGATGTTGCTTCAAGCGATGGTATGCATTTCTTGCATGAAGCCACGCATGATTATTAATTGAATGGGAATTATTTACAGATGCAAGTCATACATTCTCGTTAAGCATGCTTGAGCGATGAATATTACAGCACTTGTCACTGACTATTACAATTAAATATTTTTTTCGATTTAATATGTGCCTAGGACAAGACACAATGATGCGGAAATTGCTCATAAATACCGATGGAAATTGTTTGCTTGTTGTAGTGTCAGCGTGTAATTTTATTAATTTAACATCGAAAGATAAAATGCTGCCAATGGCAGGTTTTATTGTGCACGCTTTTGATACTGAAATCTGTATTTATTTTCAATTTATCCTATAATACTCTAATAAGGACATAACTTTACCACCATCATGCTTGATGTAGACATTTCAGCCGTATTTTCATCTTAGGGTAAACAGGCATGCACCGAAATGTGTGACTTCATGCGTAACGGTTTGCGCAGCGTGCTAAAGAAACCGTTTCTAATCGAGCGCATTATCATTTTCTTTCAATTCCATGCTATTCAAGTTAACAATAGTGAAGCTCTTGTTACTGACCACTGCAATGGCCCTTTTTCTACCGAATTTGTGCCTAGGACAATCTAAGACAAAATACAATACTGAGGAAATTGCGCATACCGATTGAACTGTGTCAGCAAGTAATGTTATTAATTTAACATTGAAAGATAAATTGCTACTGGCAGGTTTTATTATTAAAACCTTTCGATACTGAAATCTGTTGTTGCTTAATCCTATATAGGACACACGCGAAATAAACAATAAGGGCACGAACACCGTAACTGCCATCGTGCTTGGCGTAGACATTCCACAGTCGAATTTCCCCTCGGGGAAAACAGGCATTCACCGAAACCGTACATTTATCGCCCATCAAAAGCGTGGGCCCTTATTATTCGGATGACGATGTACAAAAGTTTGCGCTGAAGCTTTAATGGTTGATCGTATAAAAATAGGGCACGGGTACCATTTGAGCAATTTAGTCATTTGGCAAAGCCATAATCCTGTGAAAATAACCATACCCATAACGCTCCAAGCAAATACGCTGCAAATAACAAAATTCACATAACAAAAAATAATAAAAAGCCATTCTTGGTAAAAAGGAATACATGAAAGAACAAAACGTGTAATGATTAGAAATTTTCTTCCGGTATTTAGTTCATGTTTACGCTTTGAAATATTCAGGGAATTATTCAGGTTGTTACGCTGGTATTTCCCGAGTTGTTATGGTAAAATTATCAATGGCAATCTTAATGTTCACATAAATATTTCACAGCAACGCGTAAATCATTTTCATGGGTGCGGTTTTCTTTTGGATTGCGTGTTATTGTACTCTACTCCGTTTTTACTTTCTTAAAAGAGGTCGAAAACAATAGAGAATAAATTTTGCAGAGCAATCAAAACTACTGACGAAAAACAATTTAGAATGGCAAGATTTTACGATTGAATCAAGTTGAAAGGGGATTGTTTTATACACATATTGCTGACATTTCTAGGGAGTACTTAATATCCCACTGGAATATGTCATATGGCAAGCACATTTATGAAGCTGTAAAGCAAATAAAGAGCAAGAACATCAAATAATGCGGTCGTTTACACAAATAATTTACATCAAAACATATTCTTCACACATTGAGTTCGAACATTAAAATATTGGAATTAAATGCAGTAAAATATATGAAATAAAGCAATATTGATCGGCTATTGAACGTTTATGATAACAAGAAATCGTAAAATTGAAGTGTAAGAAAACACAATATGGCTCAAACGATTTCTAAGAATATTGGGTGCAGACAGATACGACTTGGTAAAGTACAACAAACCCTAAAACTGCTACTATCAAACAGTCACGCTAACTTAGAACGATTGGAATTCTCGGGACGCTAAGTCGATAATGAAACGTTTTAGTGTTCACGTTTTAATGGAAATTTAATGAAAGTTAACTGAATTAATCATTGCTGAAAACAGTTAAGTATTGAATTCCGTTTTTCTTTTTAAAGATTTATCTCTTTAATCAGTATAAATTGTAATGTATCAAATTCGTTACCCTAAAGATTTTCCATTGATATTCAGTTACCTATTAAAAGTACAATAGATGAGAGATGAGTATCTGTCAAGTTTTTGCACAATAGAAATCAATACATCCATTTGCTACAAACATTTTGCACATGTTCATGAAACTTATACTTTTTATCGAAATAGAAAAATGATGATAATGGTACAATCAACTCATTTCCTTACTGTCTTGCCTAGAACTTCATGTTCTACCAGTCAGGATATGAACACTCGTAGGACATGTATGCTATTACTTAATCTACATTAATACGGAAATGTGTATCTTATGCAACAGGAGTAGAAAAACTCAATTTTAAAAAATTCAAGTTGAAATAAAAGAGCTTACAACTCGCATGGAATGCCCTTTGCACGGTCATAAGGAAACGATTACTATTCCATGCTTGTTGTACAATATACTATTAACACTAATTCAAGGAGATGACAATATTTTTAGTCTTAATTGAAGAAGAGATTAAACTTTTAAGAAAAATAAAAATGTTTACCAAACAGTCAAACATAATTATGACATACATTTAGTGTCGCACATTTACGTTCAATGGTTAATTACAGACCAGGTCAATTAACAACTAGGTTAAACACACAATTATGATTGAAGCAATTAATTAAATTCCACGCCCTTATTAGATCATTTAATCAATGTTTTACGCACGTGCCTCATAATGGGAAATAAAAACTAGGTATGTCTTCTCGTGGTGTGTTCTATATCATTTAAGCGTGATGGAATGTTGGAAAGAACCACCCAAAAATGGGCACACTCTCTAATTAAACTGCAGAAAGCAATTACATAAATTGCCAACCTTGATTGCAGCACCTATATTTTAATTTAGATTGCGCGACGATAAAATACGGAACACATTTGATTGGAAATGAAATGCAGTTGCCCGTACGCTTGAATAAACGGAATAAACTTTTGTCACTGCTTACAAGACTTGAGAATGTTTTCTGTTAAGACTGTTAACAGACCGCACCTAGTCTAATTGAAACATGTTTTTCAATTGCAGTGAACATATTTTAATTAACACCCAACACTTGATGAAACTTTAATGAAGATTTCCAACGTCAAGTGAGATACAGAAAAAAAACTATATCACGATATTAACTATATATAGGTTATAGGGTATAGGAATCGTATTTTTTTACATGTAATAATATTCCTAGTGTATTCAACCCAATTTCTTTAAAATGTCAGGGCATGATCTACTTTATGGACAATAATCCACGTAAAAGGTTAGAAGCAAATGCACTTTTTTTACGTCACTTTGCGCCGATCGTTAGGCATGCAAAACTCTTAGAGTAGAACAAAGTGTTTTGATAACACTGAATCGCAACTCTATCGGTTTCATTTGTGTACCCATTTGTGTCCCATCGCATGCCCATTAAGTTGATTGTTTCCCCGTGTAGGTGTCGGTTTTTCCATGTTTGTTTGCGTTTAGTTTTAGTACGTAATTTCGTGTCAATCGAACAGATTCCTAACAAATTGAGAAAGTCTTTGAACCGAACAAAAATGCTTGCCGTTGTGAATTGTGCAATATGTGATAACACGGATGGTTGGTATTGAGATTACGAATGCTGCTGTTTGCTGGAAGGAAACACTTCTTCATCCTGACATGCTTCGAGCAGAAAGGGAAAGCATGTGCTTACATAGCGACAACAAACGATCGTCTGTTCAAAATGCGAAAATCAATATATTCCGCATTGTGTTTGTGCGGAAACTATGAACGATGTACGAGATTATCCATGTTTGATGCAAGCAGAGCAGTCAACAAGGCTCCGCAGGACTGGGTGGCGACTAACATAGACTTGTAGACGGCGATGACGCCAAACGTCCGCCACGCAGGCGACACTAAAATGGATTCTGCCGACAAGGGTGCTTCAGAAAGTCTATTCGTTCAAAGTCTAATAGCAGACTGAACAATGTCAAATAATCCTCATTCGATTTATTAACAAAATAGAACTTTACTAAACTTCACTTTCTTTCATTTTATGATTGCTGAATACATTTTTTCTATTCGTTTTCTTAAGATATCCTATATTGGAAAAGAGAAGAACACTCAGTGGATCCTTCAAGGATACAAATTCATGCGTACATTATCGAGGACAAAGTTATACCACGCCAGGGAAAAGAGAAGAAGGGCGTAGGAAAAGCACCGAAACACATAAATTTTATTCCAGTTTCCTTTGTATTTCCCTGTAACCAACCGAATCGCTCTGCAAATTATAACGAATTGAATTGGAGGAATACTCGGTCTGCAGCACTCTTCACAGACGTACCAGACTGTAAAGAATCCTCTTCAGTGGAAACGGAACAGTATACGACTGTAAACTAAATAAAAATATTTAAAAATTATGATTAAACTTATTTATTCCCATCGCTGACATACAAGTGGAGCAGATATCCCTAAACCATGCAATTCAAAACAAAGTTGTACAGTGTAGCCACGTTGAACTTGAAGCGCACTTCCGGTTTCGCGGTATTGCTTTCAGCATTCAACTTTCTGCCTTCCGGTATAGAGTTCTCTTTGTCTGAAACGTTTCGATCGTCCATCATATTACATTGGAGGATGTGAATCACGTAAATGATTGAAACGTTGGATGATTGGAACATTGAAATGTATTGAAAGTATTTGCCATTTCTCTTCGCACGTCTCCGCGCCGCGAACGCGACATGTCAATTTCCGGCCAAGTTCGTGTTTTCGATTATTAGACAGATAGGCAATGCCGCAGGACGTAAATGGAAGACGACACGTTTCTCACCGCCTTTTGGAAATCAATCACTCTGCATGTTCGGCTGGCGTGTATTCAAATTTGACGGTGTGATGTAATCTAATTTGTATTTAGGACATGGGGCGCTTCCGATTGTGTCCGGCGGTGAAAACGTGTAAACAGTTATGCAGTCTTTCAAATATTTGCCTACGCACTAGGTCAGTAGGTTCGTACGTGCAGATCTGCGGAGTGTTTGCTAGCGATGCCAACGCATATGAGCGTGGATAAATAAATTCGCGTTGCAATTTCTATTTCGAGACCTTTGCAAGTGATTCATTGTTTCTGCCGTGCGAAAATCGACTACAACACGCACTTGCATAAACAAACGTGAATATATTGATATACTCGAACA
>JAODAC010000015.1:766074-800432 GCA_027575185.1 Mimaenictus wilsoni | reverse complement strand
GAGAGATTAATCCCCAGCGACGTAATTGCCCGCACATTGTAGTCTATAATTTGGTACCCTAGTGGCAATGAGGTGTTGTTTATCGCCCCGAAAGCCATAACCAACAATCGTATCATCTATTTCGCCTCAATGTTTCGTTGTATTACCTCTGTCGTTCATACAGGACAATGCATAATGTATAGTGGACAATGTGGAATCAAGTCTCCACCAATGCATGTAGTTGTATGTGTGAAAGTCCTTTAAGTGGAAAGAAACACCTTTGAACTTAAACGTAAAGACGTGATTGTGTCTAATGCGCAATGAATAATGCATGCGATGATGAAGGGCGTACAATGACTCACAAATCAGCGTCGATGACAACGATGTCTTCGTAGGAGGACTGGCCGGCAAATCGAAACATAGTGCGGTATGTGGCGATCATGTTCCAGCTTTCTGATAACCGGAGAGGAGCGAAGCGCAGAGACAGACGATGCCTTTGTCCCCAATGGCCTAGATTAGGTCTAGACCGGGGGCTCCATTAAATTGATTCTCGGAGGAGACGTGTATTAATCGATAAAAGCACCCATCAACATTGGATTCACATCGAAATGGCTGTCAATCCTCGGGGTACATTAAAACAAATTGGGAGGATGTAGAGACGAGGTCGAGATGTTGATTGACATGAAATATTCCAACAATTTCCTAACGTTATCAAGTTTTAAATATATTGACCGTTTAGATGTTAACTACTACTCTTTACTTTTGTGTTTACTTTTGTACTACTCTTTATTTTTCTTGGGAGAAATTTTTTTTTATGTAGGGTTTAGGGTTTACATATAGTAGATCTCTTAGCTTAACACAAAAATGTGAAAAAAATTCAAAAATGCCTCTCCTTAGTTACCTAATATTTTAATCCAATTCATTTTTATTCGTGCATTTTTATGACAATTTCAAGCATAAGAAAATGTTATTTTACAAGAGGAAATATTTTTCCGCTTGTTAACGCAATAAAACGCAATTATTCACATAAATTCTATTATATTTTTCACGCTGAAAGTGCGTGCAAAATGTGTTGGAATATTTGTTTTCGAAGCGTAATAAAATACCCACAAACGCCACACGTTTGGTTCTCACGCATGACTCGCAACACGGTTTCCCGGAGAGCTTTTAATAAAATATAAAAAAACGCCTGCGTCCGACAAAAGCATAGGTTGGCTGGTATTAATTCTTCGTAACTGTACAATCATAATGACACATGACAAAATGCAACGCGGCGCAAACGCGAAACGTTCATAAATTACCAACCTTACACCAAAGCTCTTCACACGACCGCAACCAAATAGTCGGAAAACAACATGACTGGCAAATCCATTTAAATTTGTCACTAATGCACATGTAATGTGAGCGTTTACAACACAAAGCGTTAAAAAAATGTATTTGAACTTTTGTTCAGCCGACACACAAATTGAAAAAAGGGGGAAGATAAAACAGATGAATTAAACGTTCATCTGAAAGTCATCACGCCGAGTTTGACTGCGGGAGAGCGCATCCATTTGATAAATAGACGAAATTTGTTTGGAATTCACAAATTTAGGGTGGCCTAGCATCATCATTAAAGTGTTTAAATTTTATAAATACGTTCCTATACGTTGGTTACCCCCAGCTAGTAATTGAGTTCAAAACATGAAAACCTCAAATGGTTTTAATGTTTTGAAGTGCAGTAATTCATCAGTTAAAAGTAAATATGGTTTTGGGCAGTTTAAAAGTCCATTTCCAAGTTATTTATGCAAACAACGTATTATAACACCGTTAACAGATTACATGCGAAAATAAACGGAACCGGAAATCGAACCGAAAACAAATCGAAGTCGTAGATTTGATTTTAATTCGGTGACGAATTGAGGAACTTACCATTTACGCGACCGCCCATCCATTATATTGCATTATAATTTCGGTATATTAAAGCCTAAGTTGAGCATGAAATTTACATACACGAAAATTGAGTTAGCACGAGCACGTGAAGGCTATTGTTACGAAATATGATTGAATAATAATTGTGATAGGCATCAAATCGTTTACACTTGCGTGGTTGAAATGTGTGTAGGTTCAGGTTCGGTGAGTATAATCAGATTGTTAGCTCAACAATTTAAGAGCAAATGCAAACATGAAAAAAATTACAGTGGGTTGCCTACCTTGGGAATGTTTGTTCATGTTTTATCTAATATTACGAAATAAGCACCTGTCTTCATGAGTTACTGACGTATAAAAAAAAATTGCGAATAATAAAAGCAATGAAATACTTTTGTACAATTAAGAGAATCTCATTTACCTAACCGAAAAATCTTTAAAAAATTTTGTCGACAATTTTACGTGTAATAAATGCTCACAGGGTAATTTTTTCACCTAAAATATCGATATTCAAGTTAAAAATTGATTCCATGCTTTTGGGTTGCTCAGCTGTGTACACTCTAATGTTCTTAATTTTGATCGAAGACATAAAATCAAATACTTTTTGCAAAGTCAATAAAATTATCTTGAGTATGATACGGAGTTTTTTTAAGAAAATATTGTGCATTTTTCGCATAAAATTTCAAGGTTCAATACGAAAAAATATGTAAATATATATTTTTTTCAAAAAAATAATAACGTTATATTCTAGAATTATCTAATTATCTTATTATATATAATTAATTATCTATATAATGAGCTGTAATTTACTGAAATCGGTTCAGTAGAAGTTTCTCAAACGTGTACACAAAAACGGTGATGCGAAAAAAAACGCGTTGAAAGATAAGTAGGAAAATTAATTATCTTCCTTTTGAGATTTTGAGGGAATATTCTTAACAAGTTTAGCTATTAAGTTTATTTCCAAATTAATTGTTAAAAAAATCGACCCGGTAAATGAGGTTACGCACGTTATGATCGTATTTGAACTTTTTGTGTGGTCCAAAAAGACTGTCTCATTCTTCTTAATGAATACAACAAGCATAATAGTTACATTGATATGAATTCGCTCATAAACTATAGGAGCATCAGTATTAATTATTCATATTTTCTGATTAAATCAATTGAGTATTGTTTTCTTGAATAAATTACTTTTAGAAGATTCTACTCACGTTCTTTTGGTTGGTTTTTATACTTGGATATACTTGTAATACACACCTGAAACAATAATAAAAGAGAATTAAAATGTGTAATGTTAAAAAATTGAAATATCATAGCTATGAATCAAAGTTAAACATTACAAGAATCATCTTTATGTATGTTATGGCCTCCTATGCAATAAAATCCGTGATACTAATGTTCAAGATATCGTTCATAACATCCTACACTTATCTAATATATTAAGATACAAAGATGACAATAAAAGCATGAAAGCACGTTTCCTGTATTTGGTTGACTCCAAATTCAAGTATAAGAAGGCTTAATACGTGTATTCATACATGGTTCTCCAAAGAGCCATTGAAGAAGATACTACAGCTCTTAAGAGAAGCACACCAAGTAAATCCTACTTAAAATAAGTAGCTTTTAGCCATATTCTCGAGAAAATCGCGCTATGAAGTTGAGAGTCGTGCTCGGAGTAGCTAAACGACGCTAGATTGAAATAGCTGGCATCTGATGAACCAAAACGAACAAGTATTAATCACACAAGCGCACATAATCGTTACTTAAATGTCCACCCAGACCTAAACACATCCTTCATCTGTGATCACTGAATAATTCCAGTCGCCAACAAACACAAATCGAGCCACGCGTGCGTCGCTCTTGTGGCAAAAGGCGAAGAAGACAATGTAAACGCATGCGCCCATTCTAATAATCATAATCGGCTCGTCGGCGAAGCAATAAAAATTAATTAGCGTAAATCAAAAGACGGCAAACATTCTGAGCTCTGCGAGTGTGTGCATGCGCCCGTTTGACGGCGATGAATCACATCAACGCTTCGCTGGCCATCCCGGAAAAATAACAATGGATGCCATTCTTCAGGCGCAATGCGGCGTCCGCTGAATTAATGCCGGGATGACGAACCGGAGAGCGGGCACAGCAAGCATGCCAAAGACATGGCTGGTAATCAGTTTAATACGCATTTATCGGCGCGGCGAGAAAGCTCACATGTTTGTTGCATGATCACGGCCAATTTGACATTTGAACTTTCGAATGTGATGTAAACAAATTGGAATTATTTGGAGTGCCTGAAGGAGTGCTCTTTTGATACTTAGGAAACAGTAGGTTATAAAATCACAACAGTAAATGTGAAAAATATAAGAATGTACGAATCAGAATAAGATCAGCCCAGAATCAATTTTTGTGGTCTGAACTGATTTTCAGCTTGAGACTATAGGAGGTGAGTTTTTTGAATGTAGCACCAGAGATTAACATATGATATATAGATCATCTTGGTTAATATAAAAGTCTAAATCCATAATAGTATATTGTACAACTAAAATGAACTGATACCTATTTCTCACGAGTATGATAAATTAAAGTGCAGTAGTTGCATTATGAACGCATTTCTGCACTACTTGCCTGCAACTACGTATTCCGTCACTACGGAAATGAAAATCCGTAGGATATGTACATTTCTTAATCGAAAACGAGACTGAAAAGCGCTCATTGTACAACAGGAGTAGAAATTCATTTCTGAAGTGACAATAGTACATGCTACGTTTTTGGAAATGTCTTCTTAAGAAAAAAATTTCAAATAAAATCGATGTAAACAGATATTTCCGGTAAACTAAATGTTATTAAACATTTCCTGAAATGATAACAGACACCTGATGAATCCAACAAAAACATTGTAACTCCAGGAAGGGGCATCTTCAAAAGAAAATATGAATCTGAACCGAAATTGATATCAATTTTTATTATCATATATCAACAATGTACAAGAAGTCGCCCAGAAGTTATCTTCTATCTATGCTATGCAAATATATGCCCAGACATCAGCATATTACAACAGCCAGTAAACACTGCAGTTTCTCTATTTGTCCAACCTACATGCATCGTTTGCAATGGCCCAAACAAAAGGTGCCGCAAACTCGCAACTGTTATTGCAATTCCGCCATCGCGGCCTGACTTAAAATACGTCGATGGTAGGTAATGCACATGACAGACTGGATATGGCAGGAACAGTACGCACGGTTGCGGCCAGGCGCTGTGCGCGGAAATCAAGTTCATTTAGCCGCGATCGGGATATGGGAGCTCATACAATGCGCTCATGTGACTGTCAAGTGAAACTGCCATAGATGGGCTGTGTGCAATCACATTGCGCGCGCCCGTCGTGCGTGGTTTGCGCTTACTAGACGCGGCGTCTCTCTATCGTAAACGTTATTATTACGGCTGGTGCAACATTAAAGGGACATTCAACTTTCACCATATTTGTAACGAAACCGGCAAACGCATATTCCTGTATTGCAGTCGTAAAAACCCAATCGGCGAGAGAGGAGATACATTGGTAGATAAGGTACGACTAGAAGCCTCGGCGACTATGTCGATTCGACTGTATCGAGAACTCATTGAAGAATGAACAATAACCTAGATTGGTATATCGGGAACAAGCTATAAATTGTCTATATTTGATTAGAACAGTTTATGAATGACAGCCGTTATGGCTTAGTTACGTTAGTTATGTTAAATTGTGCAGGTTATCACTTTGAGCAGTTTTCGCTTTGCTTTATGACTGAATACCTCATTTTCAAGCAGCAAGTTTGTGCAGTCATTAAGGTTAATGGACAAAAAAGCATTGTCATTGTTAATTCACTGTAAAATTGTAAACATAGTTGGAAGGTAATAAATCTACAGAAATTTTACATATCTAGTATATCATTAAATCATAATTTTTCATGACTTGCATAGCAACTTGTGAAGTTTGTAATAACAGAATACTACAGAAATGTAATTATTCTTTAGTAGAACACAGCGTGCTGGAATAAAACAAATTGCATATAGAATAAACAGATTAAGGCATTGCATCTACGCAAAGTGTTGGCAACTCTCTTATATTTGCCTTTGCGAACTAGCAAAAGAGGAATAAATTGTGTTTATTTGGATGGTATCAAAAAAATGAGTATCAAAAAAACTTCTATATTGGGTTGCGAAAAAATGCGGGGAAATGCTCTGGTGAAGTTTCTATAACTTCTTAAGAAGCTACGAAATCGATGAATATTGATAAGCACCATAATACAATATAAAGTCGTTAAAAATTAGATGTGTAAATAAATGTTGTACTGTTTCATTCTTTGATGTGGTAATAATGTACACTACGACTTCGAGGGGTAACTGGTAGCGCAATGTACTAGAGAGGTTGACGATTGAAGACCGATAGAGGCATTATCATGTTCAATTATTGCAATACGTGAAATTTAACTCTTTCTCTAAATAATTCCGGATTAATATCTTCAATTCTTAACTAATTATTTCGTCATCTTGCAATGTGCAAGCGACAGTTACCGTCTGATCACATTAAGTTATTCACTTCACTTCCTAAGAAATCAGTTGATCAATTGAAAGGTATAGAATATCAATCAAAATACACAGAATGGTATAATATTAGATAGCAAACGTGTATTGCAATGTGAAGTTTTTAATTTGGTATTCGCTGATGTAATTATTCTTATTAGAAAACACGATGAATAAAACAAATTGTGTGTAAAATAAACAAATTAATTCATTACACCTACCAAAAGAAATTAGCAATTCTCCAGTGGAAATTCATATCCGCGCGTGCATTTTAAAGACACGCATGTGAAATGTGCAATTTACACCGCCGCGCCAACCGTATGCTCTGTCACTGTTGGCCTAGGTACATTGGCGTGCATGCGTATGTACGGATGCAAGTAGTATCCAAGTGTGGTCGAATAAATGAAACCTGTTCCGAAACAGGCTGGTGCAAACGCTCCTCACCTGGAGGAGAGTAAGGAGCGTTTGCGACGCGGTGGCGGCATGCGACCCACCGCAATCCCGACACACCCAATCAGGAGTTCCAAACAATAACGTAAAACATTCAAATTGCCTTCGCCTTAAGAAGAATAAACGCATTAACCACATTCGTGTTAAATTCACGAGTTAATTCAGGACGCCATTCAAAATTCCTTCATGCTCACTCAAACAAGCATGTCGCGTTAATCGTATGCAGATTGCAAACGCAAAAAACGCTCATCCGCAAAATGCCCGACCGTCCGACTCCTGCTTAACATACACATGTCCCAGTGTCCTCGGACTGTACCACTGGCACACGAATCAAGCAAGGCTTGAGAATATTAGTGAAACGTTTACGCCAATGACGCTCGGCCGGGCGATTTCAAGAAAAAGGCGCCTTAAATCGACTCAGCGCCACGTGAGCGGTAAAAAGATATTTCGCGTCTCTTTATTATGAATTTTACCATATTTAGCATAATAATGTTATCGGAATGAATGATGCACCATTAGATAGCTTAACACTTTTGTACCAATAATCAATAATTAGAATTTTTTTCATTTAGAGTTATGTGAGGAAGACTTTTCCCTTTGCGGGCGATATGAAGGAATGAAATGTATTCAACGAATGTTATATAAGCATATTCTGTATTTCATAGTCAATTAAATGGTATATAGTTTATTACTGTCATACTTGTGTGCGGCACTTATTTTGGGATATATAAGAGCGCGCAATGGACTGCATGTAAATTGCTGTTGCGACTCTACGAAATTACGCACCATTCATGTTGAGTGAGTCGTAACTCGTAGATGAACTATTTACATGCAATCCATTGCGCGATACTGCATACACCCCAAAAGAGGGTCAAATACAATACAAATACAAGCAAGATATTATTAATCTATATACCGTTCAATAGATTATGAAATAGAGAATATGCTGACCTATTACTCGTTGATTCCAATTTACTCCTTCATATAGACAGCAAAGCGTAAAGTTTACCCTTGATAACTCTATGCAAAAAAGAAAAATTTAAATTCTAACTACTGATTATTGGCGTAGAATAGTTAATCTATCTAATGATATATTATTCACTACGATTGGATTATTTTAAAAATAGCAAAGTTAATGACAAAGAGACGCGAAATGTGTATTTTGTAGCGCTCACGTGGTGCTGCGTCAATTTAAGTCGCTTATTTCTTCAAATCGCCCCACTGTGCGAAGGTTCACTAGAATCGCCTTTCCTTCGTGCGGTTGCTCAAGATCATATAAAACTCGACTGGTTCTTGCAATCGACATTCCCTACGCTACAAACGCGCAACACTGATATTCGCATAATATACATTTGCATTTTTTTCAACTGCTGCATGCCGTTCAAACTTGTCCTGTATGTACGTACAATCAGCCCACATTTCATACTCACACGTGGGACATTACCTTCAACTTCACCTGAATATCAGGTGTTGTAAATATAGATAGATTCAAATCGCAAATTCCGAAAATCACAAGACTTTCATAAAATGTCCTTGTTTCTTCTACAAAACAACCCACTGATAACAATAATATTACTAACATAAATTTATATGACACCATTCGCAGTACACGACCAAAATTTACGTAATATCTTGAAAAATCTAGGCGCTAGTCGAGGTAAATATTTGTCGAGACAGATACAAACAATTTTCATTTAGAACATGATGTACTTGGATACAGCGAACAAACAATTTAAGATACGACTAATCTTTATATGAAAATGACTTTGTTATCTTGCAGACGTTTGTCTTGTCGCAACTGTTGATAGCATCATTCATTCATCTGTTTGTGGTTAGTGAGTCAATGATTAATTTATATTCTATAATTCTCGAATAACACATGCAACACATGAATTTCGACTATAAATCTTCTTTTAATTACGGCTTGAAATTTCAGCGGAAACGGTGATGCGAATATATGACAACCACAAGACATACACTGTATTTCATAATGTTTGCTCTTCGTTTTTGTCTGAGTCATGCGATGTGCGTTTTAAATGGTTTTAAGAATTTGCACAGTGATGTCATTGTCGGCTTAAGCTTACGTACGAAAAGCTCTGCAGTAAGAGTATGACAAAGCACGAAAATTTAAATGAAGGAAAATCTGAAAAAAATGACCATCTGACGGAAGGAAGAAAGATCCGAATGTATGAAGGACCATCTGAAGAAAGTTACGAAAGAAGGAGAAGAAATAAAAGAAACAAATATGATATGAAAGACGAAGATAAGAAAAGGACAAAGATGTAAATGGACGAAGATCAGAAGGAAGATCTAAAGGGAGGAAAATCTAAAACAAATGGCACAAAGATCTGAAGGAAAGAGAAGATTTGTACGAGCAAGACATGAGATTTGAGGGAATGATACTCCGAAGGAATGAAAACCTCACGGATATTATATGGCATTTCAGATCTATTCTAAATGCCAAATATCCAAAGTTATAAAAGATGATCTGATTAAAGAAAGAAACATTTGAAAGAAAAAAATCTGAATTTGCACAGTGATGTCATTGTCGGCTTAAGCAGTCTTTAAAAAAAAAATAAAAGTAAAATATGACAAACTATGGACCGAAAACAAACATGGTTTCCCATTCAATGAGATGTCACGATCGCCAAATCTGTCTATTGTTAAAAACCACAAAAATAAACATTTCCAAACAATCATATAAAAATGACAAACTTAATCTTGAATAAAAGCTTTACATATTTTCTACAAATTAAAGAGTAATAACAAGGTGTCAAAACACGTCACAAGGATGTCTTAACAACCACCGTTAGTGATTGACAAAGCGTTGTTGCACGAATTGCCTAAGGGTGTAACAGTTCGTTCATAAGTTAACAACTGTGCCAAAAACCCGTTAATTTCTTGGTAACAGTGGTTTGCAAAAGACCTTAAATTACAACCTTCGTAAACCTGTCTCTTGATGTAACCAACATACTCATCTTAACTATAATAAATAGTTACATGCTACGAAGAGAATTGAGATCAATTCTTAGGAAATTGATATCTTTTTGTTGCTCTAAATAATAGCCTACAATGTAGCAGTCGCCATCTACTTGAACGAAGATTGCGTGATTCATCGTCGTACGTCAATTGGTTATAATTGGGTATTGAGGGGTAAGCCATCGGCAACCCCTGAAGCTGCTGACAGGCATTCACTTCCCTTCTATAACGTTATCGATGTTGCACGAGGGGCAACATCAAAACAAGAAAGTTCCTCCTTATTTATTTTTCGAAGCACATCCTTGGAAAATACAGCAGCAGATGTGGCACATAAAAAGCACTCGAGGAAACGCATTAAAATATGTTTAATATATGAATGTGTCTGTGGAGAGCGTAGTCATTAAGTTGATTGCGTTGTTATAGCACGCTCAATTACAAAGGGAATTTTAAAATTACACCCATCATGGGATTACTGCACCCTAATTGATTGCGCATAAATTTTTTGTGTGACTTTTTCAGTTGGAATCAGTATTAGCAGCACGTATTCGCGACGTGTTAACGGCCGACATTGGAACATACTGGCTTAAACCGCATCCCGCATTTTTCGTTGTGTGGGTTTTTTTCTTCTCTTCAACTTTCGAAGTGTGTCGTTCGTCGTACATTCTGTCAGGCGTTATAGATGTGATCAGGCGGGGACTTCAAAATACTTTTTATTAGAATGTACATCATACCGACACGACTTTCGTACAACTTCACTTCAAAGTTGTTCACTTCGCTTCAAATCGTGACGTGAATTACCTCGATATTATCCGCACGGTCGGTGTATACTTTAAAATTTGTTGTCGTTAGACGTGCGCGAGAATGCCTTTGAGTCATCATAAGTAAATTTGCATACAAAATAAATCGAAGAGTTAATATGGGCTTGAGGCGTATTTGCATAAAAATGGGAGGTATATAAAAGGAATAGGATTAATTGTGGGACTATGTAATGATGTAAGAGGTAGTGGAAATAGAGAGAATCAGATGGCCGAGGTAAGTCTAGTGATATGGAAAAATATCATGCCTTAAACGCATCTAAAGGAATGGAGGCAGATCTGAAAGTAGATTGAAAGGGAGACAGATTTGAAGAAAGGCAGATCTGAAGGAAGAAAAGCAGATCTGAAGGAAAAAAGAAATATTTGAAAGAACGGAGAAAGATCTAATGGAAGAAGATATGAAATAAGATCTCAAGAAAGGAAGTTTCCAAGGGAAGAAGGTATAAAGGAAAAAAGATTTAAAAAAAGAATAGCTCAAGTTGGCAGGGATGGTGCAATTGCAACATGTGCCATTCTTAGCATTTCGTTATATTTATATAACCATTGCATAAATAAAATGTTCATTCCTATGAATATATAACACAATATATATTTTCATGCCACCGGAACAGAAGTCTCGTAAATCTTCCCGAGCATAAACAAGATGGCGGCAGTTACAACATCTTCGTATTTTCGTTTTCGCTCCGTTTTTATTTTTAACCGATATTGAGAGAAGCTTTTTAGATTATTAGCGAAACGCTTTCACGTGTTCCACTCGAAGTGAGTGGCGGCGGGCTGGACGGTAATAGGGTTGAGCAACTGCTTGGGATGTTGGGCCCACACGCACCACACATATGCGGACCCGACCATCAGATTGACGTATTTATAGCCTTCAATCATCGTCGCGCGTTGCCGACAACTCACACGTACGTGCGGCGAATATGAAAATAATCAAATGCCAATGGGTTTTCGCCGTGGCCGCGAAAGAGACCATCCGCGCCAGCGAGGTCTCACTAGGAGACAACGGACGACACAATGGAATGCGTGTTTTGATTGAATCGTTCGTCGTAAAATACCTCTTCAGTTCACACTGGTAAACCTGAGAATCTTTACAAGCACCGCTTTTCAGGTTAGCTTAGGTTAAGATGGTCAACCGAGAAATAAATATAAAAAAAACTGTTAAATATAAGATTTCAATCCCCGTTGGGAAATTAGCTAATTTGAATGAACTTGGCAGTTTCAGGAAAGAAAGGTAATTTATGTGTGGAAATCCGCATGAGGTGTATTCACGCATTCACGCATGGCGCTGGAAAAGACTATGGGATTATAATTGTGGGTATTTATAGCCCTCTAGAGAGCTGGGGCTATAAATTAGAAAGAGCGCCGACTCGTCAAAATTATCGCCGATGTTCAAATACACCACACCAGGTAGAAAACGCGCGTTGCGCTTCAGTGAAGGTACCCTCAGTGTGCACACCGCAGACACCTTTTCTATTGTGTTGTATTTTATCACACATAAAGTGCGTGCGGAACAAACACAGTCGCAGACTAAACTCACAAAAGGTAAACTTGGGTTCCTCTAGACGACACACCAAGAGATAGCAACCGACACCCAACTACCAACAGCAACAATGAATTCAAATTTATACGGGATCAGTAGTATCGTTCTGATATGGACAAAAAAACAAACATCATCTAGTTTTAGGTTCTAAATCCTTACATTTATAACGAGCTTCCGAAAGGTCCGGAGCAGCTTAATGTATGTTAAAAAAATGATATCTCACTACATTCCCATCATTAGAAGGTTACCAAAATTTTAAAGGTAATTGAGGTTAAATTCGAGTCACTAGTCAAAAGCTAAGACCGAATGAACAAAAAGATTCATATCGAGTAGTTTTATATGAACAAAACAACTTTTTTGGAGTTTCTAAGCTTCCAAACTTAATTAACATCCGTAAAAACTTAATGACTGTTGAGCAGGAAATGTAGAATTGATATCTTCTTATATTCCCAACCTAGATCTTCCAACCATTACGAATGTATGTATGTCAAAAATTGTTATAGTCCAGGTAATTGAGGTTAAGCTTTCAATTCACAAAATATAACCGTCAATTGTCAATTTACAATTAGATTCCAAGCTGAAGGCGTAATAATCAATTCTCTTGATTTAATCTACGCCCAAACACAACTAATCTTCACACTTCTATTCACGCAGATTTACTCCGAACCCTGTAATTTAAGTCCGACAGTAAGCCCAGTCCCAAATGATATCCCATCCAAGTACCAAACACTATGAGAATAGAAAGTTCCGACAATTAATATAAGAACCATGCGTGCAGTGTACACACTATCAAATAACCATTTTCAATTGTTTGGAACTGGGCGGCTTTGAACTGCATGTGTCTTTGAGCCGTTTCACTATCTACCAAAGTTAAATTAATGCATTGGTGTCATTTACACTCTATATGGGTATCTGATTATCTGATTCAAAAGCATGAGGGTCCATTAATGAGAATATATTTGGAATATTTATTCATCTCAAGTCTTTCTACACCCTTCTGGTCTAGTCTACACCCTTTCTGTACAAAAGCTTCTTAAGAATGTGGGGAATATTAGATAGAGAATGTTCTAGACCAGTGATGGTGGACCTTTTGGAAGTCACGATTCGAATTTTCTCTATATTCGCTATATATTGTAACTCGTTGGATCATTACTACCCTCTAGCAAGGCAAGAATCTGCCCAAAAACCCATTGGTTAAATTGTCTATATAAATTTATATATTAGTAGTTTCTAGGTCTTCAACGCGTGGGTCAATAACTGTCACGCTAGTCATAGATTCTCCATCACTGTTCTAGACTGAAAATGTATGAAGATGTGTGTATGCGAAATGTAAATATATAATATGTTCGCAGAGTTGAAAGCGAAATAGTTAATGTGCGATTTGCGCAGGCTCTGGTCCAAATATAACACCAGGAAATCGTGCCTCGTATTACGATTTCATCGCATTTTGTCTTGCATAATATTCCCACTAACCGACGAGAGTAATTCGGTTGCTTTGTCTTTTTTGCAGCGCTGAGCTTTTGCCCATGGCGTCATGTTGTATTTTCGTACGTGCATTTTACGCGTGTACTTGGAACATGTGCAGAAAAATGACGGGATCGGTATATACAGCAAAACAACCATATAATATTTATAGTAACTACTTTGGCAATGTAAGTATACAAAGTGATCGCAAGTACCGGTGCATACACAGATTATAATAGGTGCAGGTTCCGTTCTATCGAGATAAAATGAAGTATTGCGTTGTTCGTTCGATTTGCGTCATGCGAAAGGAAACACGCCGGTGTTATATATACTGCAAACTTCCTTATGGTTACTTTTTCATCCCAGTTCTTCTAGGACGCTAATACTGAATCAAATATAATAAAATGAGATCATAAATGCGTGATTTTGCGCAGGCTGTTTGACTCATTTCGCAGTTATGTGCTTCCAGAAATAGTGACTGGCGTAAAATCACCACGCAAAATTAATGGAAATATCTCGGATGGCTCTGGGAATCGAGTTCCTGTTCCTAAATGATGATGTCTCGGATCTGTGCGACTTGATTCTTGTTTTACACCACTCGGCGGACCAATCCATTACCTGCTGTCGGGTGTGCGACGATCTCCGAAATTCCTTACCAACTATTCCACTGACCGCCAACCACTCCGGGTTGAATTCGACCGCGATGTGTGGTCTTTTATTGGTCGACCGGACTGCTGAATCAGTGGCGAGACAATCCCCACATTATTTGGTTCCATGCTAGCCAATGCCAGCAAGCAAATCCAATTTACATCATGCCGAGACCAGAAAAAAAGCAGTGTCCGAGCCTGTACACCGTAATCTCAACTCATGCAATATTCTCGATGGTAATTTTTCTCCAGAAGGCACTTCGTGTATTTATAATTCATGGGTGTAGCATCATACATGATCGAAGACATGAGTGGATCGTGGACAAAATGATTACACCGTGTGATTTTTGTTTATATCAGTAGGAAGAGCTGCGTAATATTCAATTTGCCAATGCATCGACTGAAAATTATTACAGCGCTGAATTATAACATGAAGAGCAAGGATTTAGAAGTGCGAAGTGTGAAAAGGTTTAGAAGGCGTTCCGTGGCTACATCACTAGTAACTACTCACCAAGTTCAACTATAGTAATTTCCACCTTAGACTTTTACATCTACTTGATTCTAATTTATGTGGCGATGGCTGAAACTGGTAAAGACCAATTTTAAGGCGGCATTTTATAATCCCTCAATTTCCTATTATAAATTGTCTTAATTGAGTACGTGACTGAAAGTGTTAAAATTCACTGTTGCTATACGCTTGAACAAAGCACATCCTGAGTCATTAAATCGCTAACAAACACTGTTATTACTAATAAACTTCTCTACTCTAAGGAACTGCATGCCAATATGACGACTATATTTATATTTCCTTATAGAGTCGAATATAAATATAATTCATGTTCATGTTCGTCCAAGAATGTATGTTCTACACCAAGCTGTAGAACCAGTAAAATATTTGATATACAATAAAATATCAAAGCACACTGATTAAATTTTTATGAGTCCAACAAATGTTAGAATACAATGAAGATGTATAAAATAAGTGGGTGGATAATTGTGTTGAGTAGACTTTCTGCGAGTGAATCATCCTGATTGCCAATCATCTACCTTCTACCCAATTACCACAACTCGTTATCTCTTAAAGTATATTCTCATCAAATGGATTTCTTTTAAACGGATGTGCATAACTAACAACGAAGTAGCAATAAACTACTTGAATCACGTGGGCTTTGTTGCTAATAGTCAACACTTATCTTCAAACGGTTCTTTTTCGATAGGATTATATGTTCTATCAGGTTATCTAAGTTTTACCCAAGTGACAAGAGAATGACTGATAAAGACAAAGAGTAAATGTAGTAATAGGAACAAACTAGAAATTCTGGGAAACTATTATGGAATATCCAACTACATATTCATTTTCTAAATTTAAACCAAACTATAAATTTAACATACAAGGGGAGAATCTCAATTGTCCGTCACAGATTTGCATGAAAATATTTTGTACGGGTAGAAATAATTTTTGTTAACGGAACTTTTCGGCGTTTTGAGCCTGTTTGCAAAAAAAAATCAAAGATTTGTCACAAATAAATTGATTTTGCATCATGGGCATTTTATGGACGCTGTATTTAAAGTATCTGCACCAAAACATATCTCTCTAATAAACCTCTAAGAGTTCATCACAGTACGCCATTCCCAAAAATGCATGGCTTGCACCAAGACAGTAAAGAGATATAATATGATTTATAACGTGGATGAAATATGTTTGGGAACCGATACTTTGAAAAAGCACGTTCCTGTAAAAATGCGACAATAATAAAATGTGTAAGATGCTCAAAACAAATTTTCATGCAAATCTAAGTCGGACTGAAAAGGAAATTCATTATTACATAAAAAATATAAAATATTCATGAAATGCACCCCGAGTGAAAGCATTTTCGACAGTCACTATTTTGACTATGACATTTGCTGTTATAATACGCCTTTTTTGAAACCACCTTGTTGTTTTTTCTGGCAGATGGCCCAAGCAAACGGAAGCTCACGCGATGGAATAACGGTGAGGAAATCTTCACGTTGCTTTCTTCCAGGAAAAGTGTCGAAAGATTTTTTACATCGTAACATCGAGAATGTGAATATTATTTATTTATATGGTTTAACGACTAACCGAAACCTTTTTTCTCAACGTAAATATTTGACTATATACTAGTGTTTTGATTATTTAGTAATTTGATATATTTTCTTTATGCAATCGTGATGTGTGAGAACCTGTGATGCTGAATAAGAGCGATTTATGTCACTTTAAATAAACAGTGATTGCACTGTAAATATGATGATGGCTCAAGGAATGTGAACATATGATTCAGAAAATTAGTTCCAGCTGAATGGTATCAATATAAAAATAAGATTCGTGTAACTGAAATTTTATTGTGAGATAGAATAACTGTAGTTAGCAATGCAAAAAGTATTCGGATTTCCAAAGATGATTTGGGTAGTTAGGTAGCCCATGGAGGTGAATTTAAAGAGAAAGATTAATATCTTTGAAATAGAGAAGTATTAATCATTCGGCTAACTAGCTCTCAAATATATGACATTCTACAAGGTAGGTTTCCTACAACAAGCTTGCTTTTCCTGGTAATAATTCAGTTTTAATTTGTAAGCAGTGAACTGTAACATTGTCAAAATGAAAAATATCATTCATCTTCTTCATGCTACTAGTCTATTTCAAGACACCTCAAAGTTTTATTTGAAATTGATTAATTTGGAATGCAGGCTTTGAAAACGCGATTTTGGTTACCAGTGTCGATATGAGATTCTCCCCTTGTAATACGCGGTGCTGGTTTTGGTCATCGCGGTTTTTTCCTGCACCTGAGCGCAAATTTTGCATATATTTCAAACGTTGATATCCCTCTATTCGCACCGACTCAACACGATTTCTTCCGGTTTTGTTCAACTACTTTTTGGTTGAAATAGAACTTTTTGATGAAATAGGACGCTTCCGACGTTATATTCCTAGGAATAATGATGGTTCCGGTTGACAGACGTCCGTTGTTTTCATTTGAGTGCACTTTTTGGCCACGTGCCGCCGTCCAGACTTCACAACAACACCATTTCCGCGTCTGCTATAAAGCTATCTGAATACATGCCGCCGTCGCTCAAGTGTGTAATATAGTCGAGAGCCGTTTGCCCATCAAACCACCGCCTCACGAACGCCCCACAAACCCTTAAACCCATATACGATTTCAACATAATTAAATTCTCGCTCCCCTATTACTATGGACGCACAGCGCCGCAAAGGCTGCAAGACGAATCAATATATAACAAAATCATGCGATATACGCACTTAGCCAGATTAATACAACGCGAAACGAAGACAAACTTTATAGCCTTTCTGTAAATGTCAAAATAATTGTCTAATTACATATGGGTATCGGGTTTGGTTTGAGATGAAGCGACAATTAGTCATGGGCTATATAAGTCTTCTAACTAACGTGGTACTAACCTCATCTCTCTAGTCTTCCGATTGGCCACACCGAGGAATGCCTAAAAAGCGTGCCATTGTTGTTTCTTGTCGAATCAACCAGTGCGTACCGACATAACGCACTCATAGCTATAAATAAAACATGGCAAACTTATACGACTATTGTGGTCTTTTTCGACGTGTTTGAGCATAGCTAGGACGTGTGCACGTTCAATTAATGCGTGCGCTTATAATGGTGGAAACTGGGTGTGCCGCGTAATTAAAAATATTTAAATATACACGGCGTATTGTAAAACTACTGACCCATGGCGTGAGTTATTCGGCCTTAGCGACGGTCATATGCAAATTCAATTATATAGAAATGTAAATATTAATTTGCCCTATGTTAAACACAATTAATTTTGCAATTACAATTTCATTGTGTTGCAAATTTAGTATTATTCTGTTGGTTTCAGATGAACCGGTGGTTTATTTCGAAACAGATCGTTTTGTCATGCTTTTCGCTAAATCCAAGGTGTTGTGATACCTGTAGGTTGAATGGGAGCGGAGTCTGGATGCTATGTACGAATTATTTCTAAGTGTTTCGACTTAGAAACGTGACACTTGATCGGGGTAGCTTAACGTAGGAGCTAATTCGAGTATCGGAATTCTACCGAAGCAGTGTCTATCAAGTTTTGCAAAATACTGATTTTATTTTATTAAAAAAACAGACCAATCTTTCATTGAACAGCATTTATATTTCATACAATCTGGTCAAAGAAAAAGTCAAAACATACATAAATTAATGTGTTGCATTCCAAATCATAGATTAGCCACTTGATCAGCTGAGGAGCTTCTTACTAATAACTCTTATATTTAATATCCGATTGTGTTCGATTCAATGATTTATAATTGACCAACGATGATCAAGCATAAGCATAACGGTTTCCTGTTCATAAACTACACGAAGTATCAATCATCATCGATAAAAAAGCAATCAAACCTTACGATTTACAAGCATACATTAAAATATTTAATCAAAGGGCCTTAAAACAGGCTATATTAAACGTTTCACCTAACCTGACTTAGAAGATGTACTATAGATAATAAAAAATATATAATTGAATACTTGAAATTTAAACATGAAATCAAGTAATTTAAACGCCAAGAAAGATTAGACATTATAAATTACAATTTTGCGTGTTGAAAATTGTTTTCATCCACTTCTTGCAAGAAAATCAATACGTCCAAAGCCTAATGTGCATCTACTTTTCTTTTCTGCAGGTATGTGAAACTGCATCTATGAATGATTTATGATCCCCATTTGGATGATTAATAAGCGGTATTTTTCTATCGTGTACTACGATCACATCACAATCCGAATCGTGTTGGCAAAACGTGATTCGGGGCAGAAAACTATTCTCGTCCAACTTTTCAAGCGCGAAAACCTGTTCGGTATAACGAAGACAAAACAAATGCATTACAGATCGAATAAAGATATACCACGTCCTTACATGTCAAATCCTGCCAAAGCGTATTTTGCATATGCTCACATAATTTACACCGATGTTCATGACTTAAAAGATAACGTCAGCTTTATGCGTGATCATCAAGAAAATACTTTAATGCATTCAGTTCATTTTTTCTTGGTTCTTTTGCCCAGAAAAGAGATAAAAGAAACCTATGAAACTGGCAGTGTTTTGTAAAGCTTGATGTTTTCCGATTGGAGAATTTTACGGCTTCCTTGGTTAGTTGTAGATAGTTTCAATAGAACGCGAACATCGGAAAAAATTTAATGGGAAGTTTTTACAGTGAGCACTTTTATCTTTTATCACTTGTTCTCTAATTGTAGTTTGTGATTCGAGTTATAAAATAAGCGATATAAAAATAATAAGAAACTCGAAATTTTACATTTTTTTCTTCTGTTCCATGACCTGAATAATGAGGAGTGTATTCGCAAAACTTCAAATACCTCTTTAAAAATGTGTAAATTCATTGATAATTCCAGTTGTTTATGTATAATTATGCACTGAGCTAAATGCGCTATTGACACCAACAGAAATTGCAAAATTTGCGCAACATAGGTCGCGTCAGACACGCGTTTGGTATAACGGCGTCAAACAACTGTTGTCGTTATTTAGAGATTATAAAGTCGCCAGGCGTAATGTACTGGCCACTTTATGATAAAGGAAAACTTCCCAAAACAAATTGAAAGTTAATATTTCATTCTGCTTTCGCATTAGAGAGGTTGCGCAAAATAGAGGTTTACAATTTACATTACTTAAGTCGCAAAACCAGAGGACCTGGAAGATTTAAAGTTTTAGACAGGATTCTGCCAAATGAAGGTTCTTCAAATAACAGGTTTCATTGTATGACTGCTAAAGAAATGAACACCTAACATGAGAATCTATTAGCTGATACAACTAATTGCAAATTGAGCAATGATATGCGATGATAACCTCTTATAATCTAAACTAATCTAAGCATAAACTAAAAATGGCACGTGTAATTACATATTTACGGTTTTCAGACATTTTAATACATATCTAGCGAAATATAAGTCGCGTCTCTGATTAAAGTTTGTTATAACGGCGTCAAACAATTATTAATGTTATTTAGAGATGCTTAACGTAGCGCATTGCGACTTTGAACTGAAGGAAACTAACCAAAATAAATTATAAGCAAACAAGGGTCAAAATGGCAAAAGTTAAACATTATAAACATGCCTTCAATATGTTTATTTGAAGTGAGATTAACGCTAATGTCAACAAATTCATATATGAATGGAAATGGTGATACTGTACTAAGTAATTATATTTATTCGTTTGGATGTTTATAAATCGTTCTTGGCGTTTTTAATTTTTTTTTCAACATTTGTTTGGATAAACGCAGTCCAATCCATTCCAATTCGACTATATAAACATCAAGTAAATAGTTAACAAAATAAACGTTCTTTCAATTCGAGAAAAACATTCAATATTTCATAATTTCTTTTTTCAACACATGAACGTAGTTATGTAATATTGATGTGTTGAATAATTGAAATTTTAATATGATTCATACAAAAAATTTAACCTATTCATTTATTTATTTGATTGTGAAACGACTTTAAATTGTGAAACAAATTCAAAAATCTACCTAATTACGTAAACTAAACCAATTCTCATAATATGAGGCAATCTAATTGATATTTAGAACTTGTAACACGTTTAAATTTAAATATAAATTAATTTAACATATAAATACCTTTATTATTCAGAACCAGGAGTAAACCCAATAAATATGCGATCTTCATGTTGTCCAATCGTCTTCTTAACGCCTGCACTAGCGAATGACACACGTGTAACTAATCCTCACGTGGATGTACGTAAACTAGCAACTTTTGCGCGAGTCGCGGTTGGCTCAAATTCAAATTTTCGGCGTCTGTTGCACCTTCGAAGCCCACACAACACTGAGGAACGCCGGCAACCGAACTACGGAACGAAACGCAACGGACTGAGCGATTGGATTGAACTCGCCGTGCGTGTGTTATTCGCTTATTTATATGGTGCTGCCATCTCATCATGCGCCTCCAAACCGCAAATATTTCGTGAATGAGGTGGTGGCTGGATTCCAGTAAATCTAGCATTCAATTCATTTCAAGCATTCGGGATTTTTTCTGTTTATATATTTTATCTCATGTGGTGAAAAAAATCGTGAATTATGCTCGTACAGTAATAATTATTACGATTTTTTTTTATTTCGTCATTATTTGTGGTATGGTGACATATTTTGGGATGTAATTATAGATTTCTTAAAAATTGATTAATTAATTGCTAAATTTAGAGAATTTATCCGACCTCGGATGAGTTTTTGCCTCCTCCTTCATTTTTTGTAAGTAGTCAAAAAATCCTTAAAATCCTTGAGGACCCCGAACCCCTTACGACAAGAATGCCCATAGAGGTCATCTCCTATCCCCCCAGATCAATGAAGAGCCCCCTATTTGTAATGGTAATCAAATTTGGGTCTGGTGGTAAAAAGTTTGGATATCTCCGTTTTAGAATGTAAAGGAACAATGTCCTGATTCGTTAAATAAACGTGGCGATTACTCATCATGAATCTTACAATTAGCAAAATTTCATATAAATGGTCTTTATAGTCTTCTGTACTGTACTGTGGTACTTACAATTAAATAAATACCTACTAAAGAAATGACCAACACTGTAATGGAACCTATGCCTCATGGGTCAGTTACTGATCCATACATGCTTTGACTGACCCACGATTGCTAGATAATTCAAGGAAGAGGATACCCTTTGGGGTAAATTTGTCCCACGTCCTCAAACAGGAGGGTCCCATGAGGAAAATTTGACCAACGTCTCAAAGAGGTTCTCCAGTGATGGTCATAACCTAATGCAACTTATCGCAAATTGGCTCGAGTTATGTTCTGATGCGAAGGTAATCTCTTAAAATCAAAACTAACCTCAGTGTAAATTAAAAATGTCAGTATATTTCAAACAAAAGCAAACATAATCCTGCCCTAAGCTTCAAAGAAAATTCACCCTAACCCATTAATATGAACTAATTTATCCACTAGGGAAGTGAGAAGTTGAAAATCCACAATGAACGATGACAAGGCATGAAAAGGAAAGGCGATTAAAAAAGAAAAAAATCTCACAAGTTCATGGGAAGAATTAAACATACAGGATAAATAAAGTACCCTTGAATACAAGAATAAAATCATATCATATGATGAGTTGATACATCAAGTGAGCAAGTACAAATACTGCCATAAAAAATTAATCAAGTTTAAGAAAAACACAATCCTTTAAAAATGTAATAAAGTTAAAAATAAAAAGCGAATAATGAAATTCAAAGAAAAAGTAACTTATTCATTATTATCACAAGCATGAAACGAAATGAAAACCCCAAATTTAATTCAAGGAACATTTTCTAGAATTTTTATTATAACACCTAATCCAAATTTACACATTTGCCACATTTGAACCACATTGATAACACCATCCAAAATGACTCACAAACAGCTCCAATATGACGACATACCCTCCAAGAAACATGTGACACCAATTAATCTAAGTACATTGGCACGCAAACAAAACTATAGTAACTTTCATAGTAGGTGATGTGATGTAATGGATCACATTCAGTTCATCAATGCAAGTAGATAATCTCGTTATCTGAAACGGAGAAGCTTTATTCACATACGGCGTGCATTCCAGAAAGAAACTTTCCTCGAATGTGAATGTGAATGCGATTAATCGGGAATAGGTTGAAGATTAGAACGCTAGTGGATGTGCAATATCCTGATGTACTTGTATATACACCGCACAAGTTAATGTTTTGATTATTGAAAACTAGGACGATTTTATTTACACTGTGCTGCGCACATGCACTGCATTTGTAGTTACAACTTGCAGCTTTGATGCATTCTTATATCGACTACTTTCAGAGGGTATAAATAAAGTTGTTCACTTTAACAAAATCATTAAATGTAGTTTTTCAGTGCTCTATTTGATTAACTTTACTTTGACCTTCCTAAATTTCTCTATTTATATAGGTTAAATTTGGTTTGAAACCTAACCAAAAATATGTATCTATTACTAAATATTTCGGTGTAATTTTATAAATCAGGTTTTCATCTGTAAACTATGAAGTTTACAGATGGCTAGATGAAGATGAAGATCTAGCCAAATCGGACTCAGATGTTTGGATCAATCATTTTCTAAAGTTGTTCACTTAAAAAAAACATTAAATGTAGGTGTATTCAATGCTCTATTTGATTCACCTTCCTAAATTCAGCTGTTTATGCAGGTTAGATTTTGTTCGAACCTAACTAAAAAATATTTAGTTCTAAAAAAAAGCTATTTCTAACTATTTTATTAAGAACAATCGGATATAATCAAGAAGAAAGCTGTATACGTGAATAAAAGAGAGTAAATCATGTTTTCACTGAACTATGCAGTTCTAAGATCTATCTAAATCGTACTCAGATGGCTTCCATTAATTTCTGAAATATTAAATAGGCTAATGGACAAGTTAATTGTGTTTAATTTCCGGCATAATCCTATATGTTCAAGTTAATCATCAAAATAAATTTGTTTTCCTTCTAAGAAAAGCAACATTTCGCTGAATCTACTGAAATAATTACATTTTCAACATGTGTTAGATGCTGTTTAATCAAATTAATGAAACAAATCCTTATTCAACTGAAAATCTTTGTTTTTTAGTTATTAATACATCTGATGATGTCAATCTACCTAGAATTCATTCAATGAGTCATTTTTAATTATATTAGCCTAATAATGGTTATCGCAATAAAGTTTGCCAATGAGTAATTATTTAAATTAATTTAGTCATTAAGGGAATGACTAAATTAATTTGAATTTAAATAAAACTTACAGAATTTTCCAACTAATAATTAAATTCAGCACGTATTTTTGCGGTCGGACCTTTACACCGCGTGCAAATGAAGAAGTGTAAACCACATTATGTTTGAAGTGCATTTTTGTGTATATCTTAATCATGATCACTTAGCGCACCGTAAACATCTTATCAACGAAAAGCAGAATGACGTGAACATCTGTTCGTACAAATTCTTCGGTCTTATTGCTCTTGCCTAACCCGGGTAAGGTTACATTGCAGCTTTGCAGCCAGGTAAAACGTACTTACTATTACTATTATCGCTTTCGCTCAAGTTTAGGCTTGAGTCTCTTGTAGGCGATGGATTCTTACCTGGATGCCATTCAGGTGGAGTCCCATTTCGGAGTGCAGCGTCCACCGTTGCATTTCCGAGAAAATTATACGTATTGGCGTTTCACGGTGTTTGTGTTTTTCAGTTACTCGTGCCCGTGCCGCATTCGAATCGCACAATAGTGCAGATCGTTCAATGGCGATAAAGAATGGACACAGGGGACGCCATTGCTGAGCGGACATGACAGTTTATTATAGTATACGGATTTAGGAACGAAAAAAAACGCCGGTGGAATTTTTGCATAGAGAATTTCTGAGTATATGATTGTCTTGTCTTTCATAAGGCGCATGAAAGTTTTTCCTTGAATATGGAAGTTCCATTCTTAAATTGTTAACGGGGTTTTGTGAATATGTGCATGAAATTTGCTTTGTGTAACGTATATTTGAATGATTCAAATGGATCCGCACGTGTAGGATCTTACAATAATATTGTTTCACGTTTACGTTCTTTTTGGGAGTGACTGATTTCGAGGTAAATTAGTGTGAAAATGATTTTAACACAAGTATTTTGGATATTAGAGCTAATCAGCTTTCTTCATTGTTATATTTGTGTTCAGGTGTCAAATTTATCAGGATCTGGTACTTTTGTCCAAGATCTTAAAAGTTATTAATAATTCGTAAATATCTCCGAAACTAGAGTCAATCAGCTTTTTTCAATGTGACAATCACGTTCCGTGCGTAAATTCCATTGAGGGTTGTAGGATTTTATTCAGGAAATTTTAAAAATGAAAACTTGCCGCCCAATGTAATCGATGAAAGAAAAGAACAATTTTATCAAATATAGGAATTTTATTTTATGGCTACTTATACGAGTTAGTTATAGATATCTTAGGAATCTTCAAATAATACTTAAATTGCGATTTAAAAATTAACTCAACCTATTTTCCATCAATTCCATTCCCTACACGCAAAACAATGAAGAATATTCCAGAATCCACTTAACACTTTTCGAACTGAAATGTCCTGTGCGGATGATTATATTTCAGTTAATTTAGTTCATTTACTAAATTATATCATAGAAATAATACATATTCCAAGATAGAGAGCAAAATTGGAAATTCGATGTTCTAGAATTCACGTTCTTGTTCACGATATTATTTATATTACTTTTAAAAGCAACCAATAAACATGTTTACAATTATTTTACTGAAATAGAGGCTAATTGCTTCCAATATTGCAAATAACGATAACTTTGAGGTCAATTTTATATCGTTTTACGTATTACAGCTAATATTACATTTCTACAGTCTGATTTCACCATGCTTATCTTTCATATACAAAAACTTCAATTTTTTGGTCTAACTATTGAAATTTCGGAGACAATTACTTATTTCCTTATAAATGCATTAAACAAGCGCCCCAAATAAGTCTTATAATGCTGGCTAACAAATGCTCTTATTGATAAATGAATCTACACTCCTGTATACAGCAGAATTTAGAAAGTAACAAACAATATCAGTTAAATTTCACTTGCTCAAGAAAGCAGCATGTAAATTGATCCCAAGTGAAGTATACTTGCTTAATATAAAGTCATTATTCGTAAATATTCATATGCTAACATTATTGTTAGCATAATTATTTTTGGTAAATACTAAAAATGAATAATTGAAAATAAAAATGCGATAGTAAATCCGAGTATGTATATGGTATGCGAAAATGTCCCACTCCTATTCCCACGTACATCGCATAGAATAAAGCGCATCAATAACCCAGAGTTCGAGCTGATCTAACCTGAAAGCTCAATCTGGAAAACTCAAAGACTCAAAGCTTCCACAACTCGACGAACTTTTCTGCAAGCAACCAGCAGAATGCCTTCAAAAAAGAAGAAATACAATGCCCGATTTCCAGCGGTAATATACTTCTATATAAATATTGTATAAACATAATTACGTTTGTTACTTTGTAGGGGCGAATTAAGAAGATAATGCAAACCGATGAGGAAGTTGGAAAAGTGGCGCAAGCTGTACCTATCATAATTTATATCCTTTTATAAAGTAAATCTATGCATGAAATTGCAAAAACTACATAAAGTCAAACGTACAATTCATATATTTAGGTTAGGAATGCAAAGATAACATTTTTTCAATATTCTAGAATATTTCCTTAATAATGCATACCTAGAACTTTAGAGTTATTTGTGGAATCCCTCCTGACAAAGACAATGATGATAACTGAATCCAGGAATGCAAAAACACTCACACCATCACATCTGAAGCAGTGCATTCAGTCCGAATCCAGATTTGACTTCCTCAAAGATCTAGTACAGAATATACCCGATGCCAGTGTGCAGGAAGATACAGAGAATAATGCAATGCAAGACTACACGGAGGCAACACACAACTTCGTTCTCACCGCTTCTAATCCTTCAGTAATGCAACCAAGTGCATCATCCACATATGGTACACCATCACCGAGTACAATTGTACGTACACCAGTTATACAGTATCAGCCCAGGCTGGATTTATCCTCAGTAACACGGAGTGAACCATCCAAAGTCAACATCTCAGTGGGCACTTTGATACAACAAGAGGAACCAAAGATAAAAATAGAAATAGGACATCCAGTGGGACGCAGCACATCCGTGGAGCCACCACCTCTTGTGCCAATCTCGGCACTGAATTATACAAACAGCAATACTGGCGATAATTTATATATCGACGAAGACTACGATAATTAGAACAACGTGTAAACGCAATTCCGTTGCGTTTTTCCTTTCTTTTTCTATAAGTAGTACACATGTACCTATTTTTTAAATTGTATTAAATCACACTACAGTTCAATTATAGTTTGTATACCTGTATAGATTTAATTTCATTAAGTAAATAATTCACGGTTGAATTTGGCGGAATACTCATAGTCCGATCTTTTCAAAGACACTTTACTTTGGAGAATCATGTTGTTTGAAAGCACGTTTTGTTGCATTTTAAGATTTGAATGATGTAAACCTTGTTTCTTAAGCAAGATACTTTCGTAATTGATATTGATTTATTGGTGACTGCAATGTAGGTAGAGTTGTTTTGCGCATTTGTTACCACTGCAGTAATACCTGGAACATAAGAACATTTTCAACAATAAAGATGTTATTTATATATGTATGGCTGGTTTTTATGGTTCGTTCTTTCAAATTCTTGAACAATTTGAAAGGTATTTATGTAGGGGTATTTAATTTTTTGAATTCCGATTCTTATCGCTATTAAACGGGTTGAATATATCCCAAAGCAGACGTTTGGGACGCTAATTACTTGGGACTTTATATTTTGTTACTTGCAGTAATAGTTTATAGGGACTGCTCAATACTCATCGATAGGATCGAGGGAACTATCAGAGGCCCTAGAGAACAAGTTAGATGAGTATGGTATGTGTAGCAGCTTCTAGTAGATTAGTTCCTTTGAAAAATTTCTGCCGGTTTTTCTCGCCCAAACGAGATCTATATAATCAGTCCCAGGAATTATAGTGTTCAATACCATAAAAAGCGTGGACATAACTCAGACTTTTTAATTTGCTATCTATTGTCAAATAACGAAACACAAAATATAAAATTGTTACGTGAACAAAATACACATATTCATAATATATTTCATTTATTTGTTTAATTTTATTTGTCGTCAATTGTAATCGATTCATATTAATTAACGTACAAAAAACCTATTTAGATTACATATACATACATATTTTTTATATACTGTAATTACTATATTCAATTTGAAAGAGTGCAGATAAATTATTACAATAAACTGAAGAATATTTTTTACACAACATTGGCCCTTTTCAAAAGGCTCCTGTATTTTGCTCTGTACATTTTGCATTAGCAAGTGCAAAATTGCTTCTTTATACTCTCATCTTCGTTTCTTTATAGGGTAACTGTTCTTCATTGGATGATAAGAAAACGCTAATTACAGAGAAGACAAACTACATAACTAGGTTTTTTTTCAATAAATATACATGCGATTATTGCGATGCTTTGCAAGATTATGCTTGGATGGCTAACAAACGTAACTACGAGCGATAAATAAAACTTAAACATTGCATATATGGACAGTCAAAAGTTAAATTAAATAATGGCAATATAGGAGCAACAATAATACAAGCAAGCACTCCTTTCCCATGCAAACTGTTGGTAATTACAATCAGCATAAACCAGTTATAGCTATTGCAATACCAACCCCCCATGTTGCATTAGAACCAAATGTTTTGCTTAATTATTGCTGTTCTACGTTTATTTAATTCAATTTGTACGTATTATCTGGCAAGTGATCGATTGCGTTTTTGTAATGAATCGAACAGGATGATTCTCTTGTGATTAGGTATGGTAAAAGTCATCGCGTTACACGAGTATTAGCAGATTCTTCCATAATCGCAATCACAATTTCAATAAATATAGATGCTCTTTCTCTAAGCGTAGATGCACATTTTATACATGTATAATTAAGGCACTTATCATTTAGATGTCTACGGTTTGTTTTCATATAAACAAACATATAGTACAAGTGTTTATAAAAAAAGAAAATATTTAGGAAATTAAATAAGTATTCGCGAGCAATAATTTAATTTAAATTAATCTTAAAGTCAACGGAATTATTACCGATGTCTAGAATGAAAATACTGTAGAGTTGAATTTTTTTTTATAAAAAAAGTTTTTGTCGATGACGCTTCAACTTTGCAAACGAAAGCAAGGAGTGCAAAACTGAAACAAGACGTGCAATCCACGACGCTTGATTCATCAGCTGTACTCGTTGCCCTCGTACAAACCTTCACATAATTCTAGCAGTCTCAGGACGGGGCTGATATTGTACGGGAAGAGTTCACGGTCCACCAGCCGGCTGATTTGTATCCGGAGGCGAATCAACACCGACATAGTCTCGTCCAACTCGTTGACGCGCGAACCGGCTGAATACTCACCGCAGCTGGTGAGAAACATCTGCCAGTTGCGCTTGGTGTACTTGAGGAATCGGAGGAGATACAACAGGAAACACGTCTCGTTGCTGACTAGATAGTCGAGCAGCACGCCCGAGTCCTGGCTGACGACGTGCAGGAACTCCACGAACGAGTAGATCGGATTCAGCATGCTGATCAGATCCGGGAAGACGGCGTTGCGATAGCTAATCCCGATCGTGATATCCAACGTGCAGACCATCGATTCAATCATGTAGTCATCCTGATCGCTGAACAAATGTATGAGTATCTTGGAAAAAGGTGTCTCCGGATGAAAATCGAGGCCGTTTTTGAGGAAAAAGTCGACTTTTTTCAACACATCCCGTATGGAGCGTTCGATTAACTGCATATCTTGATAAAAGTCTGTATCATCAGAGCCGACGCTCGAATCAGAACTATCAGAACGCGTCTCCTTGATGGTAATAGCAACAGATTTTAGTACGAGTAAGACCATTTTTTGAAGCAAAGTCTTGTCGGTGGTAGTTTCGTTTGGATGTACCGTACGTATCGTCCCAACAAAACTGTTTACGGTGTAACCTTCCTGTCGTTTGTAGGGTAAACTATCTAATAGTCGATAATCTTTAACGTAGCGCACTATTAAATGCGCTAATTGGCAGGTATCCTCAGGTAGAAGGTCCTGTAGTGCTAATGTGCTGCCATAGCACAAAACCTCGTTGAATAGTGACAGTAATTGCTTCCATATGATTGGAGGAATGGAACTTTGGAGTAAACTGACGAAGATTTCAAGATGAGCATAAAATGGTTTCGTGTCAATGACGCTGAGATTCGCTTTCACGCTGATCGTACTCTCCCACAGGGCGAGGAAAGTTAGAACACAGGTTTGCGCCTCTGTACTATCGTTTTGTACAATGAGATTCTTGATTTTATGCACCAAGTCCGGCCATCTACTCTCCAAACTTTTGATAATTAAGTCTTTAATCGCAGATGTATCATAACTATCGGGATCTGTGAATGGTATAAGGTGGCAGTTTTCCTGGGTGCTGCTTCCCGCACCTTGGCTCTCTTCTAAGACGTGAATTTCAATATCTTTCCATTCTACAACACGTTTGATGATCTCCAATGCGAAATTCGTTTTTCCATAGTCACTATTCTCAAGAGTTAAAAAACTAATGATAGTCTCCAGCCATTCATTGTTGATATTAGTCTTAGCAACAATCAGAAAACTGCTAAGTACCTTTGCAGATAGGTAATTAATGTATTTGTTCTGAATGTCGCATAAACTTATAATTTGCTCGATGAGATTGTATTCGTTTCGAATAATCGTGTCACACACATCCACTATTCGCGAGCATATATGTCCCTTGTTGTTTTGCTTCAAATAAACGTCGAACAATAGCTGGAGTTTGGAGAGAAAACCTAGAATTTTTGTCGTCGGCCACTCAGTCAACATCGCAGTCCTTTGCACACCGTGTGCATCGCGCACAACTTGCCCCTCGAACGGTTGGCGGAGCGTAGCCTCGGAGATGCCACACAAACACTGCTTTATTAAATAATCCTGAAACACGTCCAAGCCCTGCAGGCTCGTCTCCAGCGGTGGTCGCGTGTCTTCTATCACGGGTGTGAGGTGATCGCTGGGATCAGGCATGATCAACTCGCCTCCATAGTGGAGCGTTGGTGGCGGGTGGTAGTACAACTCTGGGGACTTCAGTTCGTTGATGGAGTTGATATCTTCCTCGTTGACGGTTGCCGGCAGTGACAACTGCAGCGCGGTCAAATCCGTGTGCCTGCCACCGTTCGGCTGGATGAAGTCGGGCTCGTCGGAATTGGGACCGTCGTCGTCGCGCCTCAGCTTCTTCTTCACCGGCTGCTCGGAAGCCATTTTCTGCTCCTTTTCCCGCAGCACCATTAGAACAAATTGCGCGTGCCCGTTTCCAGAAACCCGAAATTGTCAGTTATCGCGTGAAAACCTAAAAGAAAACGCTATATTTAGCTGATGCTTGCTGCAAAACTGACAGCAACAATATGTAGCCTAAGGCTACCTGCAAACATCGTGAACTCCAGGCTTTATCGAACGCTTGCTCCCTTGTTTTGTTACTAACCGTGGGAAAGATAGCATGCTGAAGTGGAATAACACTCATTTGTTTATTCTATATGGTAATTTGATAACTTACGGTCGTTTCTTGAATTTGTTTTGATTGCTCTGGTATGCCCATTTTAACGCCACGAAGGTCCACATTGCACAACGCCCAGTTTTCACGCACACATTGATACTTCAATTGTTTATATCGGGATCTTCGCTTCAAGACACGCGTTTAACAATAAATTCAGCATTTATTGCCTGTTCAAAAAAATAATAATTTACACCAATACACAATATTCTCCATTGCGTACAATATGACTAGCTAGTCAAATTGACAACTGCATTCATGACCGTAATAACTTTCTTAATTATACCTTTTCGCAGTTATGTAAAAATACATTTAGATTATATTAGCCTGTATTTAGCGAATCTATACGTTTATAATAACTTTTAAACGTTTAAACTACATGAAAATTATTTATACAGTTCAGTGTGAGGACCTCAATTGACTAGCTTTTTAAGGAATTTACAGTGTTGCCGTCATCACGGCTTCCATTCATAATTTTTTCCCTGATTTTTTCGAATGTTACACACATCTGGGTGGCTTTAGCGGCAAGGACAGCTGAATTATTGCATTAGAATTCGATTTTTGCGGTAAGAGCAGTCGAAAAATGCATGATTTGCGCGCAAATACGTGTTTTAAAGATTGGAATAACGCCGTGCGTAATTCGGAAGAGCGCTTTATTATTTATCAGATGGGCGATGTTGCACCATGGACGTCAAAATATACGGACTTGGCATGACCTTGAGAGAACTAATTATATGCAACCAGTTGAACATTATTTTCAATTTGATAGTGTTTCGAGAAACGAATTAATTCGTAACTCTAATCTAAAGACACCATTACATTGTTTTCTAAGGAAAAAAACATCTTATTTTCTAATTTATTTTATTTGTGTATTGAGGGTGTAAATACATAGGAAAATGCATAAAATGATAGCAACCACTTCCTGTAAATGTTCACTGTTCCTTCACGACGAATGTAATAATTTCTCGTAATTACATGAGCTAAATGCTAGTATAAGTCAAGTTTTCTATCACAGTACAATGAAAATATAACATATCATGCAAATAATAATTTAGCAATTGTACTATCTAAAAATCGGTACAGGTGTCCTGCAATATTTGGCGTTTGTGAGAACTGCAGGGTTCGGTTGTCTCATTCGAATACGATAATGCGTGTAGTTAGTAACGTGGCCTTAATTGCTGATATCATCCCGATCTAATCATACTCGTGACTACTTTCTTTCTGTGCTAGTAACTGATCGCTTTCTTCTTCAGTTACTTCAGTCATAATTGCGTTCTTCTTCTGCATTGGCTTGTAACGAGAATTCACACGTGACAAACCTTCTGAAAGTCCTGTTTCAGATATTCTGAAACGAAAACATAAATCACACGTGTAGATGGCGTTGAAATCGTCCATTGGCAAAATTATCGATGTAAAAGGTATCGATACTTTAAATAATTATCTATCCCGACACATTTTAGATATTTCTACAATCGACATATTATAAATGTGTAAACACATGCTATTAATTAAAAAATACTTTCTTTCAGCGTAAACACAGTTTTTAAATATTTTACAAGACTTCTATTAAAGTTTCGTAGAAAGAAGTTCGGCAATCGGCACCAGCACAATCCGTATAATGCCAAGAGGCGAAATTTTCATTATACAAAACATTAAATCTTGTAAATCAAGTATAAACTGAGAGTTCAAATGCAAATAATTATACTTTCGCCTCCAGAATTTTGAATAAAAAAATATTGAAAAACTTACACCAAATCCTCTTCATCATCATCCGTTGGAACATTGAAGTATGGATTATGCGCTGCTGGTCGGAACTTGTACCCCGTCAACACAAAGAACGCATACGTAGCCATTTCACGGAACATCTCATCCAACCACCCATATTGAAACGGAACCGTAATCTTCAGCAGATAGACGATAATCCGCGAAAAGTAGATATAGCACACAATCATCACGTAGAAATGACGGAATAGTTTTAACTTTCGTAGATTAACGGCAGCTTTACCATCAGTACGGGATGCTTCCTGCAGATGACGAATGGACCACACCACCGGAAAAAGTATGCACCCACAGCACAGCAAATCGACGAGGATAAGCACATCACGCCACATATTATGCTCACGCGAACCCTCCTCAGACTCCTCAAGGATAATCTCCGCCATATTTGCGAGTACTTGCAGTGGAATGATAGCCATGAAGAGGCGTTTGTCACGAGGCGCCAACACATGCTTGATAAACGTCCAGCCAGTGCCTACCAGCACTAAGGTGATGAAAAGAAGTGCACCTTTCAACAAATGTGCAATGTAGAAAAGAATCGCCCAAGTCGCCATGTGTACACCTAGTTTTTCGATGTAATGATAGTTGACTCCGTGGAAACCCAATGAGAGCGCCTTGAGGAACACTAGCACTGCCATTAGGTAGTGGATTTTAAAGATGGGATGACGCGACTGTTTTAGGAGGAACACCCAGAAACAGCCTGATAGGCAGAAGAGGACTGCCATCGTGCAGTATAATGCAGGCAGTGGCATTTCCCCGGCTGAGAGATATCCACCCATGTTTCTTTCCAGAATATGCATCTATAATATATACATTTAATGTATTAACTAATTTAGTGCTTTCTTAGTGAAAAGGGGTTCAGAAAATATTTAAAATCAAAGAAAATATCCGAATAACTTACAGTAAAGTCATAGGTTCGAGGTTCTGTTAAGTAGTTTGGACAGCTATGGAAATAAACATTGTAGAGGCCTTCTTCTGAGTCACTAGTGATTGATATGACGAACTGAAATAGAAAACATAACATAGATAAGCATCATTCAAACATTA
>JAODAC010000015.1:747659-765974 GCA_027575185.1 Mimaenictus wilsoni | reverse complement strand
TTCTTCTGAGTCACTAGTGATTGATATGACGAACTGAAATAGAAAACATAACATAGATAAGCATCATTCAAACATTAATGTTAAAATTATGCGATGGTTGATTAAAACCTACTAGTGCTTGAAATAAAAATGCAATTTTTATGATTTATAAAATTCCGTTAACAGAAAACACGTACAAAAACGTTCCTCCAATTCTGAGAAGGACAACTGAAATACTCCATGGTTAGCTCATCAAATAATGGCAGAAAACGATGGTAAAGTCTTCGATTTTTACCATGAATATTTAATTGAATTTTTTAAAACTATATTCCAACTTACACTAGTATTGTAAATTGTCACTCCATCTTTATCCTTCCTTGTGTCAATTGGTAAAGACCCTGCACTGCATTCAGGCTGTCTATTAGAAGAAGGAACACTCCGTTTCATTCTCTTCAAAGTCTCGCCGAAATTCTTATTCAACATTGGTATTTGACTTTTATTGCTATAAATATGTAGTGGCTGCATCCACTGTTGACTACAGTTTATTCGTAATCTAAATTATTAAACGAATTAGTAAGAATTACAAAATAAATCACAACTACAACAAAATAAAATGCATTTCTTTGAGGTGTAAACTTACGATAAAGTCTTGAGATCCATTGTCAAGTAGATTGCTGTTGAAAAATGCTCAAATCTGCTGTTACTTTGTAGCACTTGCTTGAGAAGACATTCATCGCCATGTTTATCAAGATATGGATTCATAGCATCATTCAGTGTTCTATCTATGCTGAATCCGAACTAAAAAGTTTTGATATTTAATATTAATTATTGTTTTGTTTTCATTATACTCGTGGAAAGGTAAATTTTCAGTAGTATGTGTACAATAAGTTCACTTACTAAATCAGTAGAATTCTCTGGTGTTGCTCTAAAATTTTCCAATTTAACATCCAATATGCCTCCCTTATAGAAGCCAAAAGTACTCAATGCAATGAATCGTCTTGACTCACCCTAAAAGTAAGTATTTTAGCTATACTAATAAAATAAATATATTTAAACGGTTTTACTCACCCTAACTTCAAGTGTGTGCATCCTACAAGATGCATTCTTGACTAGACATAGAAGAAATACGCACCATATGAAATTCTCCTTCATTTTCATTTTAAGCATAAACAACTGTTTCCACTATTAACAATTTCTAATCAAGCAACGGATTAATTTGATCGATGGACCACACATTCTCTGAGCACTGGGAAACTACCGCATTTAACGGCAACACGGCACTATTATTGGTCACAATATCTGCTAAAAACGATCAAACATCGCTGATAAATTGATAATTTTGTGCAAAGTGTACTCAACGTACTCAATATTTTAATATGACAGCAGATGTCACAAGTTTTTTAGGTTTGGTAAAGATTTGTTCTGTTATTCTGAACCTGGTTATAGTTGGTGGATTTTGTTTTACATAGTTGGCAATTCTGCTAAAATTGCTGTAAATAGTTCTTTAATATAAGCAGATTTTCAATTTAAACAGTTAAAAGAAAGACAATTGCTTAATTTCTAAGTATATAAATATTAAGTGATGTTCATGTGTTTTTTGATATCATAACACTCCATACGCGAGCGGAGTGGATTCCACGTCCAGCTATAGTGCTTCGGCAGCTCTATCGGCGACACGCACAGATCATTTATGGCTACACGCGTATACTCGGCTCGAGATACCACAGACCGCCAGTAAGAAAAGCTTCGAGTCTATTTACAGGTTTAATTTAGATTATCGAGATAACTATATTCTGCAACAACAGTTGGCAGACCTGCTTTCATGTTTTTTATAATCCTAGTCGAAATTTTTGAACTATCCATTGAAATTTATATAAAAACAATGAGAAATTTGATGTTACATCTTGCAACTATCAATAAAACCGCAACGAACGTTTATATATTCAAAAGAATTTAAACATAAAGTCACTAATTGTCCCCACTATAACCTCTGATTCATCGCCAACAAGCCAGCTGATAAATTGCCTAGTTTTGTTTGGGTTACACATGAGTTCAGAAGAATTTGCCCCGAAAGTTATCAAGAATACAAAGAGAGTGAAAGTCAGTTTACCCAATTTATACTCTATAACCAAGTGTGCCACTAACTTTATTGCTTTTTATAGTAGAAATAAGATGGGTGACGATGTCAGAAAAACTATTCAACAATTAATCGCCAAAGTGCCCGGTTTATACTCGATTATCATATCAGATCGGGATGGGGTTCCGGTGTTGACCGTTGAATCAGACAAAGCACCCGAGGTTGCAATGCGGCCAAGTTTCCTGTCCACATTCGGCCTCGCCATCGACCAGGGCGGCAAGCTAGGTTTGGGTAAAACCAAAACACTGATCTGCACATACTCCCAGTATCAAGTGATACAAATGAATAAACTACCACTGATTGTTTGTTATATTGCTAGCGACACTTGTAATACTGGTCACATTCTTGCGTTGGAGCAACAAATTGATCCTATCTTAAATAATCTCAAGTTGGCTGTCGTTGAAACTTGAAAAATTTTACATTTCGTTGCTATGTATATATTTTAAGCTATATAAAAAATAAATGCAATTTTAAGACATTACAGTTAGTTTGCTTCATGCCACAATTATTTAACATTTTCTAATCGTTCTTGTAATAATTATCGTATGACAATCACGTATAAACTGGAACATACACGTTTACAGCTTCTTAATGTTTTTTTTAATAAAAGAAAGAAAATAAATTAATCAACTTAAAATTCACAAAAAAGCCTCAGTTGAAACAAAAACCTTATTTTAAGTCATTTTAAAACTATATAAAACTCGTATTTATAAATCACTTTACGACTTTTCTTCATTTGTAAGAATATAGCAACAGCTTGTTATATCTAGAAGAATGAAGTAGACAGGTTGGGATCACTTCTGTGACGATGCAAACGTCGCATTGTGACGTTTTGTAGTGATGCCCGAGGTGTGTTTGGTGAAGAGTTTTCATCGTTTTCTATTATTGTTGGCGGCAATGGGTATGCCAAGGGACTGCCGCATTCATCTTGATTTGTGGTGGACTTGGAAGAGTTCCCTGCCACATCCTGGAAAAAATTACAATGTATTTCAATTTTCTGATATTAAATCTTGAAAGTGTCAATATCAATGCCTCTATAGTACACCAAAATATGATTTAATGGCTTTAATCAACTAAATAATTCCCAACAAAAGATCAATCTGAATTTTGAATGTTACAGCTGACTAAACAATAAGAAAGTTTTGTGGAACTTATACTACATCAGGTTCCTAATATATTGATACATGTCTAACTGAAGTATCGATATACTTTTTGACATTGCAAGTCCAAAGTATTTAACCGAAATATAGATATCAAATATATAAGAAAAAAATGCAAACCAATGTATTGTTGAGTAGAGTGGGCATTGTGGTATCCATAATTTTCTGAAATTCAAGAATTTTTAAATGAATTTTTAAATATATAAATATAAAATTAAACATACCTGAAAATATTTATAATCGTGAATATTGGCAATTTCCTCCAAATTGCAATCTTGATGTAACTGTCGAATAAGTTTCGACCGTGCCTTGAGTTTGACAGGATTCCTTTGCAATTTGTCGGCGCCTGACGTAATAGGCTTGTATCGTTTCGTTGGCACGGATTTTGATTTATCTAAAACGCATCCACACATCCACGACATCTTATTATTAGAAATGCTCTTCATTTATAAGAAACATGCAGACAAATGCAACAACAATTAAAAGTATGAACCAATTTTACAGCCAATTTTATTGGGATGTTAGTGGGTAGATTGGGATGTTTGTCAGGCACAATTTCGGGGTCTGGAATTTGGTGTTCACATTGAACCAAGATTACCTGTGACTTTCGATACCGATTTTGTGGACTTATGCGAGGGTGATTCGCTGCGTTTGGGCGACAGGCGTGCCTTCCCTGATTGATAGCTGCTACTTGATGCAGTGAGTCGTGGTAGTTTTTGCGCGCTTCTTGAGATCACATTTGCAGATTTCGATGCCATTGTTACCTTACTGTTTGTAACACGCAATTCCTAAAAAAGACAATTTTTTCTTCAATTCATGTTTTTGTATAAAAAGTAGGATCGACACTATGGAAATAACGTGGTGCTATTGTGTAGATTATGTATTTATTGAATGGAAAATATGATAACAATAAAGAAGTTTCGAAGAATGCCTATTCTTGTACGGATCAATTCCTCATTAAATATAGTTTGTTTTTATATGCACATTTACGCCTAATGTTGGGTAATTATTGAGATATTTATCGTGTAAAAACGTCTATTCCGGGAAATGTCTAGTTTTAGATTTTCAATTTTTTATATTTCCCGTACTGATAGGATTATAAATCATGCACCAATCGATTCAGCGTAAAATTATCGACGATATTAGACTCAACTTTCATGAGTTATAATATCGGTTCTAAGAAATCAAATGAAAAACCAGAATTTTGAAGATGTTTTCTCGCTGAATCGATGGTATATGATTTATAATTCTAGCAATGCGGGAAATATGAAAAAAAAAAATGAAAAAAAAGACGTTTTTTACATTATAAATATACAATTATAAGTATAGTATAATTACTCAATATTTTGATGTGAAAAACACGATTTTTGTCACTGTTTTACAAGTTTAATTGATAAATGGTACGATGTACATTTATCAATTAAACTTGTACAACAGTGAAAAAAATCGTGTTTTTCACATCAAAATATTAACATGTTTTACCAACAACCTACAGTCCTCTCCATTAATTACCCAATATTTAGGCGTAAATCTGCATATAAAAACAATCTATATTTATTCAGGAATCGATCCGTACAAGGATGGACATTCTGTAACATGCAGATTAGAAATATTTTAGAACAAAGTTTGAATTCCTCGTTTTAGTTCCGCATTTTACCGCTACGTGGTACCGGTCAGACCCGGTCCTCTTAAGATATTATGGGATTTCTTGCAATATTATGTTTAAAATCTAAATCCATATAGTCATACCATTATTATACCATTAAATACAAAATGAAATAATTTAGAATTAGTTCCAATTTTTGAACGAACTTTTCAAAGTATAACGAGAGGCCCCCTCTCTAAGTTAAAAATATTGAACGACTTGGGAAATGGGTTGGTTTTGCAAAAGATGTTGTAAATAACATTAAGAAAAACTTACATCTTTAGCGGCAAACGATCGGAAATATTCTTCAACGGTTAAACCATCATACGTAAATTCATCACCATAGTTGGCGAAAAAAGAATCGGCCATTTTCATAATCGACTGTTGAAGCTTCTCGAGACGCTTTTTCGCTAACTTACGCTCTTTCTCTTCGATGAGTAGCTTTCCACCTCGATTTCTGAAGCGATTTTGGCCTTGCTCTGGTGTTTCTAGTTCATCAACTCGCTTCCAGGTTGTCTCGAATTTTGCTAGGGATTCATACAAAGATCTAAAAATTATAAGATTATTGATCTCAATTATATGATTTAAATTTGTACACAATATTCAATTGGCTTACTTTCAAACATCTAAAATTATAACTAATACTCACTGGTTATCTGTGTACATCTTCTGAACTTTCGCCACTTCATTTTGAAATAACGTCAGCATACTTTCCGTATACATTTCATCGTTAAAAATATCAAACAGTTCCCTTTGATGTTCACTGAAATGGCACAAATCCCACTGAATGACAAGTTGTTCGCGTAATCGTTTAATAAGCGTATGTAGATTCGCGCGTTTCAAATCCTCTAACCGTTTAATTTCGTTCTTCAGAGCGACAATAGTCGCTTTCCTCATTCCACTATTAGCTTCGGTGAATGCTTGGCGGTATTTTTCATCGGTATCCAATGTGTTCCATAATGATTTGATGGTGGCCATGAAAATATCCACTTCTTGTCGGATATTATTCGCATGCTGTTTGAGCGATTGTTCGAAACTAGTGAGCAATATCATGTTCTTATCGTGAACAGCGAACGTCGACTTGTCCTCGTTTCTTAGTACTTGCTCTTCGAAGGAGTTTGCAGGTTCATAATCAATTGCCTCAGCCAAAGCCTGCAGCTCACATTGAGTTGTTGTGAATCTTTCCTCACGCAGGAAACAATCGTCTTCGAGCGTTTCAACATACTGAATGAACACATCTAGTTCTTCGTTAGTAGGCAACGGTTTATTCTGGAGTATTCGAGTCGGTTTACCTAATACGTTGCAAATTTTCCTCTGTCTTTCTAATATATGACCAATTTCCACTTCCCTTGATTTGACTTGAGTCTGCAATCTGTAATATATGTAACATTAGTATATTTGGTAATTGTAGTGTTTAAATCCTACGCATCCAAATCAAGTTTCATTTTAGCTTCTTGTTGGTATAAATTTGGTTCGCAGCTATATTCAACGGTCGTTCCAAGATGAAATGCACACTCGTTGATCTTGTTACGTAGATCTGCGATGTTTTTCGTTATGTTCTTCTGCCTCTCCTCCAAGTCGGTGTACATTTCAACCATGAGTTGTCGCAACTCCTTCAAGTATGTAGCACACCATTCGATGCGAAAGTTTGTTGGTACACCCAGTGTTTCGATTAATTGCGCCCATTGCCTCACGCCATCCTTGCAAATCACATCCACATTGCTGAGCATCTCTTCTTCCCACGAAAATGCCGACATTTTCAAAGCACTGTAAATATGCACGGTTCTAGCCGCAGATTACTATCTGGATCTAGGAAAATCGAAAAATATCACCTGCTCGATATGTACAAAACGTCAACAGCTTCAGAAATCAAATGTCAGTCTCTGTCTCCAGGAATTTGTTACCAGCCCCGTTAGGAAATTGTTTTCTTTCGATCTTCTCAAGGTGAAGATTGCATGAACTGCCCACTTTTTCGAATATGTATACACCGCGTTAATTGATATTACTTTTTAGATTTCTCGCGCATTAGTTATATGAACAGGAATTTGGAATGATATGACCGTTATTTGTTTGTGTATGCTTCAGAACCTTCAAACATTCGTGTGTTTCCGTGGGAACACGAAAGACATGTGTAAAAGGTATACTTGGTAGTATAGGTTATACATTTATGCCACATTTTATTTGTACGGCAGCTGTGGTAGCGGTGGCAGCATGAAGTTTAGGGAAGGGATTCTTATCGAATGGATTCATAATATTTTAGTCACAGAGATCAGAAATCATACAGATCGTCGTGAGTCACGATGAAACCTATGATGTGGGGCATGTTGAGTCTTCTTATAGAATTTGAAGTGAATTGGTCCCAGAAAGAATATTCGGTTGCAAATAATAAAATTGAAACATTTTGCCAGTTCTGTTCTGTGAGTAGCATTGGTTGCAATTCAAATGATAACTTTTGGATCAAATTTTTATAAACAAAAATTTTAACATGCACGTTGTACACTTATTGTATTTTTCTATGTTTATTTTTCATATTTGAAGTGCTTTATGTTCAAACATTGAATCACAGATAACGCTGCTGTGAACACAGCAAAGTATACGTAAAATTGAGCCCAACGTACGAGAAAGGTAAATATAATAAGACCTTTATTGTTAGGCATAACCAAAGAAAATGCCTAAATTCATTCCTCTATGGGCATAACTACACCACCATGAATCTTAGTTGCAATAAAAAATACTCCACAAATTTACAATAAAATTAAATAATTCAACATCATTAAAATTTAGATAATGTCCAATATTATCCAAATATTTTTTTATGCTTACAATTAGTCTTGTCTCTCACCACGGCCTTGTGTCCAAGTTCTCCTGCGCGCTGTCTTCTCCCGAACAATTTTCTTGATGAACACACTCTCCTCCCTCCCCCAACCATTCGCTTACCTTCCCACCCGTGCCTTCCAAATAATTCAACACCTCTTCACATAAAACAAGATAATCCCAAGAATCAACCCCGCTCCACACACACCTCATGTTTTCATACCCCATCCATACCTTCCTTCCCTGCTCTTCAGTTCCACATGTTGCCCTGGCCATAATCATTTTATCTTCTGCGGTCATGTTCTTTTTAACAATATAGGCGGGTCTCCGTTCGGACTAGCTCGATCCAGGGTTATACAAACTGCTTCCGATACACTCTTGGCGCTTCTGCTCTTCCACCTCTCGACCCCTTTCACTCACAAACCATTCCAAGATTCCAGACTCATTATCATTGTTTCCACTGCCTATTCAGATACACCCAGATTCTCATATTCCCTACTTCTGTTTTCTCTCCATCTACTCACCCCTTTCCATTCCCATATATCCTTGACCAATCTCCCGTTCCCCATTCCCTTCAGTTTCTTCTCAAATCGTGCTACTCTACTCACAGACTTCCATTTAATTGTCATTCTTCCACTATCTTTCAACACAATGTACGTTGGGGTAGATCTCTCGAGGCTCATCAAATCCTTGATGAACCATGCTTGCTCCCTCTCAATTACCTTCCATTCACTGAATCCCCACTCTTCCGCTCCATACATTATTCTACACATGCATCCCATATTCTCAGTACGACATCCCTGTTATTCTCCCATATATTCTCCCACATCCATTTCTCACTTCCTCCAAGCACTCCTCGCCTTATCTACCATACATTTCATATGCTCCACTTGCCATTTGCACTAATCAGGAATGCCAGGTACTTAAAAATATTCACTCTCTCGATCTGTTCTCCCTTGCATTCCAAATACTCTACCCTTCTCCGCCCACCAGCGTTCCTACACAGCATCCACATAATCTTCTGCACATTCACTCCTCTCAATCCTCTTTTATCCATATACCTTTCAACCTTATCTAACATATGTTGTATGCTATCTTGGTCCCTTGCTAACAGCACCACATCATCTGCATAAGCGAGCATTCATACCTTAGTATTTCCCAATACCCCCCCCCCATCAAGACCCTTACGCAAAACCTCCTCCATATCACTAAGGTATAGGGTACACAGAAGTGGGCTCATGGGACAATCCTGTTTCGCACCTATAACACTCTTAAATCTTTCGGACTCCCTTCCATTCACTTTCGTCACTGCCCATGTTTCCACATTCACCCTGTGCACCCGACAATCTCCTCACTTCACACACTATTTTCTTAGACACTTTACCAGCTGGCCCCGTGGCACCCTATCGTAGGCCGCCCTAAGGTCCCAGAAAACTGCATACATTCTCTCCTAAGAAAGGTACGTAAACAATGTAATAAAGTTTCCTGATACGGCAATAAGAGATTTAAATTCCCACTTAAATGGCGATGCTTTGAAAAGACTACGTAAAATAGAAGTTACGCATGCGTCGGATGCTGCACTAATGTGGGAAAAAGGTATTTAGGTAAGGTAATAAATAATCACTTTGTTATGATTTTTATTTTGTTTTTAATATGAATATATTGTATTACATCGTAAAGGGCAAAGTTATGTGATGTCTGATATCTGTACTTCTATGATTTTAATAATTTAATATTACAAATCAATGAATTTACCTACACTACATGTTTTTAAGTCAGGAGGACGAATTAGCAGGTATGGAATATGGCCTAAAACAAGCCACGACGAGTGATTTCAATGATGTTTCGAGATCTTTGTGCGATGACAATTGATGCCAACTATTGCTTGGCCCCACTTGCAGCATTTTGCACGTGCGAATATCGCTACTTAAATGATTTGACGATTTCGACGTGACTAACTTACATGATCCTTTCGACGTATTCTTCTCCTGAAATACATTTGAAAAATATCTTGACGTATACAGATTAGGAGACATTTAACTCACATATTTGATATCGAACATTTTCAAATACGATGTTATTGACATTCCATTATAGGTAAATTCTTTCCCATGAACTGTGTAATATTCATCGGAAGTCTTTACAATCCATTGGTAGAGTTTCTTTAAAATATGTTTAGCCTGTTTGCGATCTTTCTCCTCCGTTAAATATTTTTCTTGGCATGAGTATTTGTTCCTTAACAAATTGTTTGTACTTCGTTCGTTTAATTGCTTCCAGGTGAGTGAGAATTTCGAAATAGATTTATATAAGAGTCTGAAAAGAATTCATTAGTTACTAAAAGTTTGTGAACCATAACAAAACAATAATCGTCCTATTTACGAAGAAGCATATATTCCCTCAGTAAATGGGATTGAAACCAAATTCTGCAAAACAGTCAACAGTATCTGGTGGTAACCTTAGACTCATCACGGACATGCGATACCCATATTGTCAGGATCTAGGCAGAGTGCAGATATCACTATGGATCTGAAGAAAACTTATGGGAAGGGCATAGGACTAAAGCCAAAGGTCACACTGGATGTACAGATCCGCAGAGGTGCCCATTGTAAATCATCACTTGTATGGTGGAAAAAAATAAGTGACCGTCAAACAAAAGTTTCGAAAACTTATGAGACCAGCACTCTTTTGTGATGCGTAATCTAAAACCTCATTACAACCAAAAGAAATTCGAACAGCCACGGAACGAGTCGAAAACATTCACTGGACTCATAACAAGATACTGGGTCCTAAGGTACCTCCTGAGAAACACGGAAAAGACGTCAGTGAACTATGCAAGTTATGTAACGAGGACGCTGAGACTTCCGAGCAGATTCATGCAAGTCTGCGAAAGGTTTGAGATACAACCTCCTTGGCAAGATTTTTCACAATCCGAGGATCTGAGCAGGTTATCGCCTAAGTGCCAAGGACGTGGTTTATAAATAACCTAGAACTCCTCTTTGTAGGCAGATGGGGCAGAACAATAGATCAAATCTGGACGCAGTTCACTAAAGTTCACTCTCCGGTCCCCTTTAATCTAAAACCTACTAAAAGTCTTACAAAATATCAACTTACTCATTTTCTTCGTAATGTTTAGTCACTCGACGCTTTTCTTTTTGAAGACGCGTAAACATTTCCTCTGTATAAATACCCTGCTCCATTAATCCAGATATCATACGCTGCTGATCACTAACATGGCATAAATCCCATTGAGCTATTAGTTGTTTTCGCAATTGTTGAATGAGGGTCTTCAGATTACCCTTCTTCAGTTCTTCCAGTCTTTTAAACTCTCTTTGCATCGCATTTACGTGTTGCTTCTTTAATCCGTGATGAGCATTCTGAAAGGCTACGCAATTTCGCGTATCGATATCCAATATCGACCACAATTCCGAAATTGATTCCATATAGAAACACACTTTCGTTTTGATATTGCTCGTATGTTGTTTCAGTGTTTCCTCAAAATTAGTCAAATACAGCATATTCCTATCATTAACAATAAACGGCGTATGCGAACAGGAGAGAATATTGGCTTCAAATTCATTTGAGGGCTCGTAATCAATTTGCTCTGCTAAGTCTTGGAGTTCCGTTTTCAGTGCACTGTATTTGACTTCTCTCAATATGCATTCATCTTCTAATGATTCAGTATATAGCAAAAATGACTCCAGTTCCAAACCACTAGGTAAAGGTTCAGTCTTCAGAGTTCTGGGTTCTTTACCTAGTACCGAACAGACTTTATCCTGTCTCAGCTGTAATTTTTTCACTTCATTTTGCCTTTTGGCAATTATCGCTTCCAAACTACGAAAGGAATAATAACAATGATCAGACTTTCAATACATACTTATCTTTTATTACTGTGCCAAATAGGCTTTAAGTTTGAATTCTTCCTGATACAAACTTGGTTCCACTGGATATTCTGCTTTAATACCAACAATACTAGCAGCGTCATGAATTTTCTTTCTCAATTCTGCGATGCCTTTGGCTGTATTTTTTTCACACTCTTTAAGATCATTGAATTTATCACTTAACATCTGCTCCAACTTCTCTAAATATGTAGTGCACCACTCTCGTCGAATATTCTATTCAAAAATGATATATTAATAAATAATCTTGCAATATTGGGAGAGATAAGGTGGTATGCCCTAGACCGGAGTTGAATCGGCACCCACCGTATGTCTATTATAAAATCTCTATGGTCGGATTTTGTAGTTTAGTGTTTCCCACTCTTCTTTGGCACAAGGGATATTCACCTTGACCGGGCCTAAATTAAAATTTACGACAAAGGCAAACCCTTGCCTATGTCCGAGAGGGGAATCCCTGGCCAGACTGAGAGTCAAGGGTTCCCAATTTGGATCGGTCGTATGTTTCTATGAAAACTTGATATCCCTAACCCAATTGCCCCCTTAACAGCCAAATTGTATCTCTGAAGCGCTCCATATGAGCCATTCAGTGGTTGTTGGTTAAAATTTAACTCAAATATTTACATATTTTGTTTCGAATGATTTAAAATATTCCGGTATCGATTTTCCTTCATACGTAAATTCCTTATTATTATTGACATAGTAAGAATCCACCATTTTCATAATGGACTGCTGTAGTTTGCATAGACGTTTCTTGGCAGTTTTGTACTCTTTCTCTTCCATGAGCAGCTTGCCACCTCGATTTTTGAATCGAGTTTGACTCTCTGCCTCTATTTCATCAATTCGTCTCCAGGTTGAATCAAATTTTGTAATTGCTTCAAATAACGACCTAAAATATACATTTATATCGCAAATTCATTATTCTCAGAAAAAAAAACTTCTAGTACCCATTCACTACTTTCAGACAGCCGTGAAAATAATGAATGGGTTCCTGTTCTAGGACATTCTTTCGAACTTACTGATTATCTCTGTAATACTTTGATACTTTGTTTAATTCATTTTGAAAGAACGTAAGCATAGTTTCCGTATACATTCCCTCGTTTGGTATATCCAAAAATTTTCGTTGATGCGAACTGAAATGACATAAATCCCATTTGCTGACAAGTTGATCCTGTACTCGTTTGATAAGCATGTGGAGATTGGCCCCTTTTAAATCTTCCAGGCGTTTTATCTCAGTTTTCATTGCGTCTATACTTTGCTTGTTCATTCCTTTATGTGCTTCTTGAAAAGACTCACAATATTTCTCGTTCGTTTCCAAGGTTTTCCACAATTGTTTTATAGAGTCCATTAGAGCATCTGCTTCGTTTTTGAAGTTATTTACACGTTCCTTTAGAGATTTTTCGAATTGTCTGAGGAGCATCATGTTTTCATCATTAAACACAAACATGAAGTCTGTGGTTAAAATTTTCTTTTCAAATTCATTTGTTGGTTCATAATCCATATCTTTGACGAGATCTTTCAATTCTTTGCGAATTGTATTGTACTCTTCTTCTCGGGTTGTATGTTCTCTTTCAAGAGTCTCGACATATGCGAGGAATGATTCTAATTCTGACGCTGTAGGCAAGGGATTAATGGAAAGACTTCTCTGTGGTTTCTTTAATATTGTGCAAACTTTATCCTGTCTTTCAAGCAATACGGTCATTTCGTCTTGCTTCTTCATTATTTGATTCTTTAATCTGAAATATGCCACCGTTAAAATCCCGATATTCATTAATAAACACCAGTATTACTTACTGAGTTAAGTAAGTTTTGAGTTTGATCTCTTCCTGATACAAATTTACCTCCTTACAAAATTCCACATTAATTCCAAGATGATATGAAGACTCTGTTATTTTATTTTTCAGCTCTGCTATCACTTTTGAAATACCCTTCTGCCTCTCCTCGAGATAACAGTACATTTCACTTGTGAGGTGTTTCAGTGCTTTCAGGTATGTCGTACACCACTCGGTGCGAATTGGCATTGGAACACCAATGGTATCAATTAATTTGGTCCACTTCTTAACGCTGTCATTGCAAATTTCGGTAACCCTGACAAGAAGCTCTTCGTCCCACGAAGTCATGTTATCATTAATATGCTTATCCTAATATGGTACCGGCAAGACGGAAATTTATTCGCTATAAAGATAGTATGCAACAAATCTGGAATTTTTATGACAAACATTGGGAAATTTGAATTTCAAATGACATTATTTTATTGGTGTCAAATTACTTATATTTTGGCGGTTATTCTCTTTTGATATTTATATTATTTATAGAGTATAAAAATATTAATCGTTTGCTAGACATGTGCGACCAGTGAAGATTTCCAAAAGTGCTAATCTACAAGGTCCTCCGGATGAACGTTTAGATTGTCTTCTAATGTGGACATTGTTACAACCCATTTTCGGTTTCATGTTTGTTTCCACTGTATGCACATGCCGAACATAAATTTGGTTTAAAAATCTTGTTTTAAAAGCATGATCAAATCACTAATAACGAATGTCAAAGATATATATTTCCAATTCAAACATGTACTACACGATTATGATCAGATTATAGGATATCGCCAAAAGAGGCCAATTAACAATGATTTATTAACATTAGCGATATTGCCAAAGTGCAATTGCTGTCTTGCGTCACTGTCCTGTAGCCACTGCATGCTCGGAAAGAGTCGAAACTCTCTAATCTCATTCCAAATAAATTCAAGTCCAACAACGCACAGCTAAGTCGTACTAACAACAATGTTAAGGAAAGCGGTAGAGTAACAACCGCAACGTCCACGAGCACGTCCACTACTGGTTATGAAATATTACTAAAATCGTTTACGTGATGCCGCGTACGTGAAATTTCCATTTCGTTCATCGCCATTTCTTCATGGTAATTAACAAGTTTGCCAATTCCAGTTGGCAATCGCTGGCAATCGCAGACGGCCTACACAAACATGGAGGCGTTGTGAATCGAAAGTGAGATGCCCCGAGTCCTTGAAAGTAAAAGTACCAGAAGTTTATAATCGACAAGATGTGTAGATGCTGTCGCGCTTGGTTTATGAGCGAAAGAGGTTCTTATTGCATATATGCAAGCAAACGAGATTCGCGCATAGTTTTCATGCTCTGATTGCTAGCAAGGAAATTCATTTGTGTATTTCCTCTGAAAGCAATATAATACAGATGATAGAAGTTTCAATAACATCTTACATAAGTAGGCCTATGCCAAAGACGAATTTAAGGTCAGGAGTGTAAGATAGTACTCGCAGCAAAGAAGAAATTATCGACTGAGTAATAGGTGTGGAGTTGTGAAATTGTTGATCTAATAATTATGGTAGCCTCGTCTTGATTACAATTTCCTCACTTATTTAACTATTGACAGTGCTGTTACGTGTAGAAAGTACGAGTATCATAGGCATTTTGCGAAGGTGGAGTCGAAATATTGATTTCAAATGCGATTAAAGAAAGTGAACTATTTGCATTTTATTATTTGCTATTGAATAATACATGGCATTCTCATAGTTAACAGAGAATGCTTAAAATGCTTGAAAAATAACAACCTTTATAGATTTACATACGATTGTAATTCTTATAGAAAATGCACAACACTTTTATTTCTTCCTAGCACTCCGTACTCAATTTTAATTAGCGCGAAAAATAAATAAAGAGAAATTATATGTCAAAGAAATAACAAATGAAGTTGTTAAACATGCTAATTACTCAAGACAAGTAGAAAGACTTCCAACAAGCAGCTACGTATTATGAAAATATAGAATTGGACTGGGAAACCCAATCAAGGAAGGTAACTTAGTATTTACCTAATAATTTTGCTTTTATAAGAAAATAGAACATATTAGCCCTTAGGACACCATGGGTGAGATCCTATTTCAGATATTAAGAATTGTTAGGCATTGCTAGACATATGGATGTCACTCATTGGAGTTACTGAACACGGGGTTTTTTTCTTGATAGATTTTGAGGTCTCTCATCGGACTTTATAAGACATTATCACGAATCTTTAAAAAAAGGCGGAACATTTTTAACAGGTAGTCACGAAAAGTACTATAGCAAGGGGGGGGGATGTACAACTACAAACAGTTTTAAACCACTGCGTTAACTATTTTTTTACCTCTCACGCACTACTACTTTCATATTCTTTCATTTTGCATGAATGTAGGGAAGTTAGCAGACAGCTCTAATAGCTAATCATAATTGGTAGAAAATTAAAGATATTAATCACAACTTGCATTAATCGAAAGAGAAAATGATAATGCCTCTGACCACCTTCTAACCGGCAACTTCCATTTCACTAGTCTAATGTGCTAATATTATGAACCGATTCAAATCCGGGCGGAGGCATTTCCTTTTTTTAAATACAAGTAAACTTCTTCTCTTTATTATAGACATAAATTTAAAATAACTAATATAAATATAAAAATAAAAAGCAAAACCTTTCCTTGCCAATTAAAAAAAAAAACGAAAAAAATGCACACATTAATTTTTATTGCTAGATAATAAAAATGATTACACAACTACTTTCTGTGAGTTTGTTTCTTAATTTTATTTCCAATTTGACACAGTGTTTGTGAGTTTCTCGCTGTTTATGTTTAATAAATTTCACTTTAAGTCGATTCTAACCAAACCACGGCCGGGGCGATTAAATTCTTCGACAAGATGTCGCAATAAACAAATTCCATTTCTATTTGTCATTCGCGTACCTCAAATTTCCTTTCCTAATAATCTTAACAAGAACTCTTCTAATAGTAAAATAAATACATATTTATATGTTTTACAATATGTAATTTGTATTCAAATATAGCGGAAGTTATTACGTTTGCCGAGTGCATTCGTGCTTGGCGTGTTTTACTTTGTAATAATTGCGATATAATCGGCAATTCAAGAAGGCTTTAGGCAGATGTGAGTGCACTTGGCGCTTGAGGCTTTTCCATGATTTCAGATATCTCTCTTGGCGGTTAGAAACCGGTAATGCTGATTGGCGATAAGTGAACACTTGATACCGATGTGTGTGAAAGTTTCATAACCTTATACACCACTTAAGACCACTAAGATCTTAATGATATTTGCGTTTAAGATTTTACACGTGCATGAAAACATAAACATAAGGAAGGGCTACTTGACCTTGCCATGAAGAAGATTTCGACAAATTTGTAGAAATTTCAATTTTGTCTGTTAATTCTTTTTGAAGTAAAATTTATAGAAGTCCCCCAATTGATTCTTAGCATTAAGTATCAGGATGTGCTATGACATTTCATACATCTCGATGTAGAACATTTAATGAAGTTGTTTATGATAGATATATTTATGAGAGATGTTTATGAATATCAAAGATCTTATTCTGTACCATTAGTATATGATCCTCTATCACGGGTCACCAGCATGGAAGGACTGTTCATAGTGACTGAAGACAATGAAAATGACATTTCGAACTTTGCTTGTGAAATTGAAAGGTAAAAATGTTTCTTCCGCAGGTGTTGCCCATTTACCAGAAATCAAGGAATGTCTCAATTATAGTAAGATCAAATATTCATTCCTGGCGGGAACAAACGCTCCTGGCTAGACTAAACAGGTCCAACAAACATATTCAAGCCTGGATAGAGACTATTGCCTTGGAAGGTGGTCCTCAGAAAACAGAAGTGGCATGGCTGTCCACTAGGCGGAAAGGGCTGCAGATCTTGAAAACCAGACCTAATTGAGCCGCCCTAATAGAGATTTGTAATCAGAATGAAAAACTGCTTTTCATTCAGCTTCAGTCAGTTTCTTATCAAAGTTAATCGATGATAAAGATGCACAAACATGTCATGTTTGTTTTTATATTCAGTTAATTGTTAGCAAATTCCTTTTTTCTAGTTAAAAACTAGAAACTAAAGTCTATAAATAGAATGTACAAATCACTGCAAATAATTGGTTAACTACGTCTTAGAAAATAATACTCTCGTTGACAGTATACTTATAAAGTCGCGGCGCCGCTCAGAATAACGCTCCTCGTCGCCGTCGAGGCAAGATCATGGCTCAAGGCACAAGACCACGAGTAAAAGTACAAGTTCAAGACATTGATTCCGCTTACTGGGAATACGTAAACATTGCTTCCGAACTCGTTTCGGAATGAAAGTGAGCGCTTTGCAGAATGTACACGGTGCACGTAATCGAAGATGTTGCGGCGCGAAATAGAAATTTCACGCTGCCAAGATGTTTTTCGAGATTCCTACGCGTTTTTCTTTTTCGTTCAGGTTATTACCCTAAAGTTGCACAATTCCAACAAAATATAGAAATTTCCATGATTCGCTTTAAAAAGTAAGTAGTTTAACTTTCAACAACCACACAGTACACAGCACCGAGAAATGTAAAAATGAAATTGCGGAAATTCATTATATTCCCAAACCATTTACGCTAATTGACAATTATTTGTAATTTGCAATTAAAACCAATTCAGTCAACCAGTACATTTGTTAATAGGCAGAAAAAGTATTAGACATTTATTTTTCAACATGATTCATAATTATAATTGATTATAAATTTGATTTTTTATTATTTGATTTCGGTCCGGAGACCTGGCCATCGACCCTCATTGGTCCTTCAGCCTGGATACATATGTTTATTGTGTTTGTACATATTTACAAGTTATTGAGATTTCTTGTTTTTGTTG
>JAODAC010000015.1:715767-747559 GCA_027575185.1 Mimaenictus wilsoni | reverse complement strand
CCGGGTGAATATTATTCACCCACAACTTACCACAAACACTTACAACACTAAAACATTCAACACCCAACATTCAACACTCAACATTCAACACACAACTACTATTACACAACGACTACTACACAACAAAAGCAACACAAATTGTAAACACAAAATTGAAAACATACAAATATATATGTACAAACACGGCGGAAAAACCTTAGGGTTGATAGCCATTAAAATATATACATTAATTATTTTCATGTTAAATTTGTAATCGTACTAGTTTATAGACACTTTTACGATTATTTGAACAGATATAACATATCCAGAAAACGGTTCAGTTAGATCATGTTAAATTCAGTTAGGTTCTTCGTATCAAGGAAGATTGTTTTAAACCTTTCCAGCAAACCATTGTAAACGGTGTTATAATAGTCTAGCATGAAAACACGTGTAACCACGAAATCGGTCCGAAATTGGCGCTTTTAATAAATTACATCGATGGAATTAATTCGTTTGGTGGCGGCGGCGACGGCAATCGCACGGCGTGCGTTTTGGTCGATTTGCGCCATCGATGAAATCACTTGAAGACGTGAGTTACCGTCGGAATTGGGCCGACGGACGTGCGCCGTCGCGCGGTGCAATAAAGTTGCTCGCAAACCGTGCGAATCGGAGCACGGTCCCGAAACGACGGTGGCGGCAGCGGCGCGCCGCAAAATGCGATGATCCATTATGGCCGAACACACTGCGCGCTCCACCACCGCACCGCAATACTGCCGCACCGGCATGCGCTTGTTTAATTTTGATTTGGCGCTGTGCATTCGCTGCGAGCGGCGCGTCCTACACTGTAAAGCGACCGCAGCTTCCGCCGTCCTACCTTGTAATCAATGCGAATCGAAACCGATTATTGGTAATCAATGAACCGATAATAAACGTCCCACACTGTTTATAGGGCAATTAGGCTTTAAACGGACATTTACGGGCAGTGTATCATCACTGTCCTAGTAGTTTCTGCGTAATTTCATGATTGCGTCTTTTAGGGATATTTTACACTGATTTCTTTCAGGGGGGAGGTTGGGTTATGGTTCATTTGATTATTTAATGGAATATTTTCGGGCTTTTAATATTTGCGCGATTATTGTATAGAATGAAAAAATAAGTTCACTTCAGAGGTTTCTTCAGTTAAGAACTATGTTTAAAAAATCATTTTTGGTTTTGATTGACGTGTGAAATGAAACCTATAAAAAGTTTTACCTATAAGCTTACAAGTATCAACTTTCGTAGTTGGTAGACCTTAAACCTGCAATAAATGTAACCTACACGGACATAGTTGTAAGAGTTTCCGTGTTATCTCCATACAGTCCCCGGAACTGTTCATTCCCGATTGGACCTTTCGAACAAATTTCGTCGGGCTATAACTGAAAAACTCTCTCACTCGCTAAAGACTTTCTTCTAGGGATGTCAAAAAAAGTATCCGTATCGATAAGTATCGATATCATACTTATCGACTTTTATCGATACTTTAATTTTCGATACTTATCGATAGTATCGAATTAGTCATTTTCGATACTTTTTGACATGCCCCTACACTGAGGCCATCTGTTAATCTCAACCACCAATTACTATGTAATTAGGTAATCGAACTCTGAGCGACCGATTCGTCGTGCAGCGTTGGTTATTTTGAAAATATGGAAATTCAATCATTAAATTCTTTATACCATGCAATAATATACCATCAAATCGACAAATTATAATGTAATGAAATCAGTCGATGCTTACTGCTGAAGTATCGATACTTTTAAAATTCTATTTATTCTGAAATTATTATTAATTATTTCATTACCACATTGACATAAATACATCTCAATATTACGGAATAGAATTTTCCACTAGTTCTTGATATTTATCGAATTAAACACAGAGGAGAAATGAAATCGAATAACGAACATTTTTAAATCCACATAGGTAGGCATTTAAAATACTTTTGCGCCTATTTTGTTTAGATCAAAGTATTAAAAGTTGATAAATTACAAGTTTCGATACTTCTAAGTCGATTATTTAATTTACTCAATCAGTAATTTTACAATCTTTAATTTTATTACCTAGGAATTATCATGGACGATAATATACTGAAAGATTGCTGTAACGAGTAAAAATAATTTGAAAATGCATTAACAGATGGCGTCAATGTGTATTTTCGATACCAATAAGTATCGATACTTTTCTTCGATACTTGGGTATCGAAATTATCGAAATATCAAAAGCTTCGATACCAAAAAGTATCGTTACTGCACTGTCGTTGTTCCCTTTTAAAAAAGTCTTTGCACATACTTTAGAAACCGGTGGTACCAACAAAAAGCGAGAAATCGACAAAAAGCTTTCTCGTACTGTGTTCCACACTTTGCAAAATTCTAAAGAAAGTGCACTTGTAGAAACAATTGTTTGAGTTCCTCTTTTTTTCTCATGCATACTTACCCATGGCTAGGTATTGCGTAATGAATTATTCTAAGCTTCATGTAATAAGTACTACAAATCAATACAATCTTGATATGCATTCATAAACATCGTGTAATTTCAATATGTCATGACCAATAGGTCATTGTTCATAAAAAATCTCAATTTGGACCCGGATTGTGTGATTTTAGAAATTAACAATCTCCTCGGTTAAAAACTAGGAAAATGTAGTGCCTGTATCTGCCAACTTCACATCAGTTACAATTGCAATGGGTTGATGGTAACAATGAATCAGTGAATGTGTGCAAATAGAAGAAGAAAAAGGCACTTTCTTCATGAACATGTTTCACATTTTAACAAAGTGCCAACAATAATTACAGTTTTTGCTCTTTTTGTTACAGGACCCGTACACGGTAAGAATATGTCGTTGCCGGTAGTGGCACATCAATCACTTTTCGGTTCGTAAGTACAGCCCACTGTATACCTCGTTAAAAATAACAAACGCGAGCCAGCCAGCGCAGAGAGGCGGGCGGGCAATATGCGTACGTATGTGTTTGCCCGCTGCCGTTTCTTTTTCGTCCTAGTAACAAATAGCAGAAGTAAATTAGGGTACGTTCGAAGCCACTAATCAAGCTCACGAGTCACACGAGTTTTCGTTTAGCAGCATTCCACTCACAGTGGGCCGTCTTGTAAATAGAAACATCGATTAGGAAAATTGTTCTATGTTTACTTGCTGGGAAATGTAAACAAATATTTTGCATTGTTAACATTTGCAACTGTTTAGCAGCAGTCAGAGAAAATTTACCCATTTCAAAAAAGTCGTAAAATTAAATTTTGACATTTAATACTGGAGCAATCAGATTTATAGTCTTCGTTTTGTCAGATACTCGTCGCATGTAATGATCATTTAAAGATGGACATCATGGCAATTAACATGATATTTAAATGTGATTTAAAGGTCAACGCATTTAAATATCATAACAATCTCTGATCTATCTATGTTTGATGAGCAATATTTGACTGAAAAATTACAAAAAAGAGATTTCTCGGCGTTCCATAAAATCATATTATGTTTGGCATCAACCGATAGATATTAAAGTATCTCATTCAATTTGATTAAAAGTAACTTAATTTTTTTCCAAATTGTAGGTTTAATTACTATTACAGAATAAATAAAAAAAGTTTAGTATAATAAATAACATTCGACTTCTCAGGCATGAACATCCCATAACAATTTAAAAAAAGTTTAATAAGGTTAATAGAAGTTTGACCAAAATAAAATTAGAAATGATTTTTTTGTCAACGGAAACGAAAATAAAACATTAATTTGTAAAGGAATTAATTACCTTAAGTACACAAGTAGAAACAATGAATATAAAGAATAATTTAAAAAGGCATTTCATTAATAAATTCAACTTAATGTTCCCAATACGTTTAAGGGCGAACCAATAATGAGGTTCACCTCAATATAGCGTTAATTTTTTTTATATTTTCATATATTTCTTTTTTTTTAATTTTTATGCGATAAAGCCTCAAAGAACGGGGATGAAATTCATTCGAAAGACCAGGAATTAACAATTCCCGAGATATTCATTTATAAACACTCTAAAGTCAACCATGCAAAAGTAAAAAAGAAAATGGTTGTAAAACACAGATTTTTGTTTCGGAAAATATATAAACTTGTATAAACATATGCAGCAATGTATTATAATGAACGATAAGCGATGGCGGCTCTCGCCAGTCGCACACGATTCGTGCAAACCTTCGATTACCTCTATCCTTATGTGACAATGCGATGACGATCATCCACCGTGAATAAAATCGTTTCGTGTTTGCGAACGACGCGGAGTCTGTATTGTCCGTCCAGTGGTCTTGTCAGTCACGCGACGTTCCAATCTTTGTGCGCCTCGGACAGGAACTGTCACGATTTGCACTTCGCTCCGGCTTCCGGCGATGTGTTCATATTTTTCCTACGAACATATTTTATCTCTGCGATCGATCATTTTAGCATTGGTGCAAACAACAACGGTATCTAGGCATTGAACAAGCTCAAGTTCCACTTGAAAATTATAAAATTGTCTTTACAATTTGTTATATCCGTGTAGAAGTAGGGTATAATTACGCGCTTGAAAGATACACGTCTCCGATAGAGAAATCTTCAAAGGGCCTCTAATGCGTTTTGTCATTAGATGTATCAACATATTCTACAGTCCCCCTTGTTTTCTACCTTCTTTCTGCTCGATGTCATTTAATTACACCATTTGTTAATGTATACTTAAATAAATAACGTACGCGTATGTATAGCTGTCATTCACCCAATTTCTCACTGCTAATGACTATATTTTTATTGTTGCACTATTAATTTCACTCCATCGTAATATTAATTTGAGTGTCTTTTAATGACGCTTGTAAAATCATGTTCATCACACGGCTGTAAATATTTAGTTATTGTCTTTTTATGTATTTTATGGACGCTGCCAATCGCCTTCCTTCGTGTGACACTGCCATCATCGTCATGTTGGGATCATCTTGTTGGGATATCGTCGATTCTGCTCGTTGGGTTTTTCAACCAGGCCGTAAGTAGTAAATTTTTATTTGTTTACTTGGAATATTCGGCGTTTGGAGTTTTCTTTTATTACTTTGTCGATTAATTAGCGTGCCATAACAAAGGCGAGTATTATTAATGTATTATTTATGTGTTTCTTTTTTTATTTTTATTTCCGGGAAGACATGAAATTTAAAAATTACGGCATTTGTCACATGGTTTATTCTACAGATTTTTTCTATAATAACAGAATGATTTACAATCTTTAATTTAATTATTAATTTAAATCAATTTTTTACATAAAAAGGGGAAAAATTGATGTTTACACATGGTTTTCGTGGAAAATTTTAATTTATATGTATCTCTTATTGAAATAGTTAATTAAGGTGCCATTCCAGCTGATTTTCGTAGTTTTAAACGTAAATATAGATCACAATGTATATTGTATAGCCACACGCGAGAAAATAATAAACTAATAAGTTTGTGTATCGAAAAATTGGGTACATAGCTTTTCACTAGACTGATTAATCTTAATTTAAGTACAAAACGCATGGAGTTTCTTTAGAATTGACTGTATTACCAAACAAAACTCAAAAACGTGACAGAAACGACTTAGCTTTTCTATATTTTCTATGGTCTGTCAAGGTCCAGTATATACGTCAATCAAACGTCTCTTTGAGCAGCGAGAAATAGGGTACAGAAGGGGGATGCCCATATCCCTGAACGTACTACTGGGGCTGTAAAGTTGTAAAACGCAATAAACATACGAATTTCGGAGTTTCAAATACGCAATAAAGAGGACTGAATGTTTCTAAAAACTGACCGCATTATTAAAAGAGAGAAACTGTCCATCGCGCTCTCTTTTGCTACCACCCGGCATTGAACAGTTCGCCCGAGCTGTGTCATGTTTGTCACGCCAGCGTATCGCCGGCCGCTGTGTCACGCGCGTATCATTGCTTCGTGGTTTCTTTGTCATATCTTATGTATTAAAGGGAGGTAGGTGATGTTCCAACCCCTAAGAAAGATGCCAGGTTCAAGATATTGTCCAGCCTTTTTGTTCTCACATCGAATATCACGCCTGCATATTTCCACGGAATCAAGCCGCCTAGAAGATTATCTAGATAGAAATTAGAAACTTACTTATCGGGGAAAACAAATTAATCCTTTTAAAAATGTCAGATATTTACACAGTACCTGCGCATACTTCAAACACACTTAATCGCTGATATTTCCTCACGATAATTCCATAATTCCGCGTATACTCAATGCCGGGTTGTAGCGAAAGAGAGTGCGATGCACAATCTCTCGGCCAGGTAGAAAAACCGGGTTTGCAACACCCAGTGGGTATATTATTTTTTCGATGTTGTAAACGAGTAACTTAACAATGAAGGTGCGATCAACCGTACTTGAAAAGTCAAGAGGATAAGTCAGTTTCGGACTTTCGGGATACAGCCGTTCCCTCAATTTCTGTACAGATCACGTCCCATTTCTTTATTTGCATTTTCTTTGTTAATATTAACAGTAGATTAGTCAAAAAAAAAACAACTCGTATTAAACTATCTTATGGTGTTTCATTTATTTCGATAATATTTATTTAAATATAGAAAAAAATCATGATAAAGGGAGGTGAAAAATGCATTTTCAGCTGCACAGCGTCGATATAAGATTATTTTTTCCTCGAAATCGCCTCACTGACAATGAGCAACATCGACGAATGGACGACGCGTAATTTTCTCTCGTCCATTTGCATGTATACACAATGGTTTTAACTAAACGATTGGTAAATAAATCGATATGTGTTTTGCTTTTCTTTTTGGAAAACCCTAAATGTGGCTTGTAGTCAAGCTGACCAGACCTGACCAAGCGAGACCAAAATCGAAATTGTCATCATGCAGAGATCTGATAAGGAGCGCTCGTTGGAGCGCTTTTTGGGCGAGCCCCCAAAGCGTGAGCATGGCGGGGGTCCTCTCGGGCGCAACGCGGGGCGCCCTAAAACAAACAGTGTAACCCTCGCGAGAGCGCGAGCATTACCGTTTCTTCTGCATTTATGTGGCCACTCGCGCCACTCGCAGGGGGGCAACAAACGGATTTCCTACTGGGCACCACCACCACACCACTCTCTCTCTGCTGTTCCCGTCGTCGTCCAGTCGCCACTGGTAAATGCTGTGGATGCTGTGAATTATTTCGCGGTATTTGTTCCAGCTCATAATTCGATATTCTCGTATCATTTTTCAAATGATATGCGTTCGCAGTAACACACACACACACACACATCATTTTATTATCAAATTCTCAAATATAAATTGTTGGAAACATTCCACAAGCATGCGCTTCGTGGAATAGCCCTCAATGTCTAGGAAATGTTTTATTAATGGCTCTCCGAAGCTACGGGGTGGGTTCGGGTTATGTAAGTAGCGCGATGGGCAAATTAAAAAGTTCTAAATATGGGTTATAGAGATGGATTTGATTTACATAATGATGATTACGACATATTAAGAAAATCAGCTGCGCGCGGCCTTAGGCAATTAGTCGTTGCGTGCAATTAGCCGGGTCACCTTTGGACCGCTCTCCTCTACGTTCGGTTGCTGCTTGTTACATTTTTTTCCAACTTCTGCTTCGTGCTCCTCCTGGGGCACACGATATTAGTTTCTGTCACCCGTTCGGAAACCTGTGCGCTCACCTGTGTCCTGGCGAGGCTGATGTGTGCCTGCCAGTGTACGCACCTGCCAATCTTACGCCTTAAATGCACACGCGTCCAGTTCATGAAAGCTAAAAAATAATAATGTATTGAAAGTGTATTAAAAAACATGTTTATCTGACGGCCGAAATCGATGCCTCACGCCATTGAAAATGCGAGAGCAAAATTAATAGACATTTTCTTCGACATTTAAATACAACAGAATATTTGATTAGACATTAATATTCCTTGCAATTAGTTTCTTGTGAAATTTGGAAATGTGTTGGCTCTTTTAATATTAGTTGGAGTATAAGTCCATTTCAGAATTGATGGTTTTTGGTGAAGAATTGTGTGAAACGTCTTATAACATTGTTGCCATCATAAAGTTGCTTAAAGAATAATTATGTATGTAATCGCTGAGATATCAAGTCATTTTCTATGTATAGCATTGCGTGCAGCGATCACTTTTGAAAATTAAATTGCAAAAAGATGTGTATTACAGATGTAAGTCAAGATTTATGAAGCCACCCTGCAAAAGAAACGCTTTTAAGACTTCCTGTCGGCTATCTCAACGTATAGATCACAATTCCTATATAATTGTATAATATTTAAATATATTAATATGTAATCTCTTTTTGTTTCATGTTTTACATCAAATACGTCGCATTCTTGCAGTATGTAAGTATTAAATGCTCTTATTACATTCTGCACGAGTATATTTGATGGCGAAATGGCATATTGTCGATGAAATAGTCTACATTTCATTGGCAATTTGTTTGCGAAGACGATTAAATTGAGCGACAATGAATTTCACAATAAAATTTGCAAAACGCAATAATTTATGGCGATGTATTTTCGGCGTTTCGACTCGGTGCGAGTGTGTGATGGCCGGGAGTGACACGCCGCTGCTTGCACATTTGCCAAATTCTGTTTTGCAATTGTAATGAATGCAAACGAGAGGCACCACATAGCTATAGCTCTATAGCGACGGGGACGAAATCAAATTGTCACTTAGCTCTCGAACGCTTTTCGAGATAATTAAAACCCAATGTTTGCACACTGTCATCTCACTGTGCATGTGTGTGTGTGCAATGCGCATATGTGTTTGTATGTGCGCGTTTGTGAATTTGTCCCAGGATATATGTGTGTGCCGGGGATATGTCGTTCATTTTGCGCGATGCGGCGCGAGCCCGTTAAATGCAGGCCTCGGTATTTTTTGCACTTTGTCGTCATTTAGCTGTGGATAATTTATGAATGCAGGTCGGGTAGGAGAGGGTAAGGGACGGTTGCCGCGGGGGGACACCTCGCTTGTCATCCGAATGGTCGAAACACCATTAACGTTTAACATATTTCAAACATTTGGGCCCGCATCAAACTATTCGTTACCATCGCACCGACGTTGAAATGCGGTCGCATTTCCCAGCCAGCCAAACGAACGCGCAAAGCGGAAGTAGTATTTCGTCCCTTAATTCATTTTACAGCCGAAAACTAAATTTATACATGTGTCGTTCATGTGCGTCGCGTGTTGATGGCTTTTATCTTTACCGTGGCGCGATTTCAAGAGCAACAAATCGTGGCCGGCGTCGAGCATTTTCCTGTTGTGGCCCGCGTCTTTCATTGTATCACCTCTTGCGTTGTGTTGTGCATATGCTTATTTTGGGAGCGCTTTTCATCTCGCGCAAGACTCGGTGTTATTAGAATGCAGCGATGACAACTGAAACGTGTGGTAATTTTCAGACCGTTTTACACTGGGGCGCAAAGCATGGCAACACAGACATTATCAAACTCTTCGCTGGGACTTATTCGGCTGATGTCAACGCCAAGACGAACGGGGTAAGTTTCAATTATTAACACAAAAGAAAAGACAGCAACATTGATATTACTCTAATGATCATAATCGTTTCCCTGTAAGTTTCAAATTGGAGATTTAGAGCTTATCTCTAAGACGAATCTTCGCTTTGGGGAGAAATTTTGAGATTTCTAAGGTTTTAGGGGTCGCCTACGATAACCAGATTAAGCCACCTGCATTAGAATTAGAAATACGTTCCCAATTACTTCTTAAAAAAACGCTGAAAATGATTGAGTTTGCATATAGATTTCCCTTTGGTCGGTGATCGCAAAAGAATCCCGTATTTACAGTCGTGAGTCGCTGATAAACTTCTGGTTTATGACATTTACATTTGTAGTCGCAAGCCATCGCATCATCGTTGTTGTTGCTGTCGCGCCACGCGAGTATATTAATGTCGTTCTGCCTTGTTGTATGTACGCATTTCGACGACGGCCCACCGATGCGACGTGGTGTGGTACCGCTGCGTCGGGCCGGTAACGCGGGGACAGAATTTGTGTTCCCATATTTGTAAAACACAGTTTCGCTTGTTTGTACCCAAGATACGGATCGTGTGTGTTGTGCGACACACAAAACACATGCATGCTGTTTCTCTGACCCTGCTCTGGGTATTTTCAAATCCTGTGTCTTGTGCAAACGAATATACCTAGGCCCATTTTAATTAATACTGATTGTTTTCAGGGATACACACCGCTGCATTTATCGGCACATTTTGGCAAAACGGACGTCTACAAATTACTTATCGAAGTCTACAGTAAGTTACTACCCCTCCCATAGCCGCCATTTTTTTTTTCTTCGTCTTGGGTTTAAAACTTGAAATATTGCTAAACGTTACGTTGTTGAAATCTTGTATTTTTTAACAGAGGCTGATGACAGTATTCGTGACTACCGTGGCAAGAAAGCAGGACAATACTTGGAGACAAGCAGTCAAGTTCGCAGCAAAGTATCAGGAAGTAAGCCAGCCAAACCAAAAATTGCACCTAAACCAAAAATACGCAAGCATGGCACGTTTATGCGTAAAAATCTTAAGGGCGTCAAATTAACACAACGATAAGTTCTTTTTTGAAACGTAGTTCTAATGCTATTAGTTAGAATTTTATGTAATATTCCCACCAGAGATTACTGCAACATAAAATATAAAAACTGCACGTTTAGGAGTAGTAATTTGCATGTATATTTTTGACGTTATCGTCAGGGCACTGCGAGTAGAGCGTGCGTCTGCATTTATTTGCATGTGAAATTGCGCACTTGATTTATCAGTAAATTAAAACACTATTAAACTTTTGTTCGCTTTTCGGTCGTAGTTGTCAGGCTAATAATTACCTAAAGAAGTTTTAATTTTTGCATTATCTTTTTCGTCCATATCTGGTTAAACGTTTCTTGTAGCTTATTGTATCGCTTTAGAATGTCTTGCTTGCATGTTGTTATTATTATGTTTATTTGTAATTTTGTTCCTGTGTCAGTCTTTAATTGTGCATTTCTGTTTTTTTCTGTGTGTTCCAGAAACAAAATCGCGCAAGAATAAATATGGAGGTATTTGTGTCCGCGTTGCTCTGCCTTTGTGAACGTTCTAATTGTGTTTGCATTCTAGATAAATTTCTACGTGTGGGTTCGCTAAATGTACGCGTAAAGAAAACCACGGAAGCGTTTAGTTCATTTCTAGGCGTCGGCAGTGGGAGTGGTGGTTCGCTGTCTACGATTGAGCCGATTGCTGAGAAGATACACAAGGGATGGGGCTCTGCTGATAATGTCGCGCAGGTATTTTGTGCTATGATCGTAGTTTGTCTTTATTATAGTAGTTGTCTTATTGAGTGTACTGTTATGGTGCTTGATGTATTGGCATGTTTTGTGTCTGTATCAGCAGGATGGAGTTATGCCAGCGCCAAAAGGATATATGACAAAACGTAAAACAAAGAGGTTCAGTGAATCTCGTACCCACAGTAATCCTGGCACGCCGAATCAACCGCAGAAATTTATTCAGAGAAATTCACAGTTGGATTCCGACTCGGATTCGGCGGCTGGTTTCGACTCTACGTGGCAGAATTAATAATGATAAAATGTTTTGAAAGCTTTTATTTATTTCGTCCGTTTTGTATGTTGCATTTGTGTCTAGTATTATTTATCATAAAGCAGCTTATAGTTTGAGTTAAAAATGATAAAGGTTTAGTAGAGATTCCTGTAATCTTAAGTTTTTGATTATAGACGTTATAACCTTCGTTCATAGATGGCAGAGTTGATACCGAAAATGTTTTGAATATTTACCTACACCCTCAGTTGACGTCTGCGTGATATCACAGCTCCTCCAGATCAGTCTACAAATTTTTCTATTTATTATCTAGGATTATTATTATATTAAAAAAAAGTAATAGTAATTTGAACTAAAAAGTATTTAAAAGAAAGGTAACTGTAATCTGTCAATTATGAATGTTATAACCTTCATTCATAGATGGCGCATTACAACTAAAATTACATCTCTTTGACGTCTCCACAAAATAACAGCTGATGATCATTGACATTTATGTCCAGTCAAAGAAAGTTCTTCCGTTTTATTTATAAATTTATCACATGATTTAAATAGTATTTTAAACGATGTGGTGTGTACGGCAGTGTTTAATATTAGTCGTGGGAATACAAATTGGTAAGCACCAATACCAAATATTGTTGAATCCAGTGTAATAATACTTTATTTCAGTCCTTGCAGACTTTCGAGTTGAAATATCAAACTCAGGGCCAGTGGTATCTGGTGGTTCAATTCATTTTACAGCTAATCTTTATGAAGGTGACGAAAAAGCTGAAGGCACATTTCTCTTTCAGTGGCAAGACAATTCTATATTGAGACATAATCGAGAAGTACACTATCAGTTTATACATCAATTATAGATTTACATCAATTGTTTCCAGGAAAAGATAGCCAGTTCTACGGATCAATGGAGCGTGAGCTATCCATCTGCAGAATGTCCGCCAGGCAAATATGTAATGCAAGTGATTGTCAAAAAGTATTACCTACTATTCCCTATGCAAGTTGCATCTGAAAGAATATTTTTCGACCTAACCAGTGAGTATACTAGAAAAACTACAGGATTTTATAATCATTGGTTTATTTAGGTGAATTTAGTGGCTATATTCAATTGGAACAAAGCAACCGGATAATCCAATCGGATTATGTATCAAACTCTTCAGTTTTATCACACAAAGTGAATGTATCTGAATCGGACATGGAATTCTTGGAAAGTGCTGTTGAGGTGTTGACCTACTGGTTTGTGGATTGTACATATGTTGGTATTACTGACAATATGCAATATTCAGCGAATTTCACTAATGTTGGTGATCATCACATGATTGAAGCATTTGTTGTTCCTAACTTTACGCCATATCCAACCGAACCAACCACGACCACAACAACTACAACGACTACAACAACAGAAAAGCCAACATCTACCACTACTAAGCCTCCAGCAAAAGTGAAGCGATCCTTAGAATTGATCACAAATTTTAATCCAGCCAATATTCCGAAAAGTCTACCTAAAAATCAATTTGTAGTGAACAGTACGATGAGATACAACAATTCGTTTCCATTCATTTGTGAAAATCACACGATTGTTCCGATTTTATCTGGTATACCCTATGGATTCTTTAAGAGAAAGATTGTTGTAAAAGGTACGCACTACATTTACATTTTTATGTTCTTTATAGTATTTGATACCTGCCTTATAGAACCTGTGAAAAATGTTGCCGTGTCTGGTAACAATTGGATTCAACGATCGGAAGTTTTGAGCCTCTCTGTAACCTGCAAAGGATCGAACAGTTTTAGTTATTGTTATTACTTCAAGGATGGAATTTACAATGCAACAGGGAATGAAACATGTCCCCCGAACTCAATAATCGACATTGAACAGTGCGATTTTACAATTTATCGATATTTTTACGATAACAACATGCGCACAGTTGTTATCATTGTTAATAACGATGTTAGCACTGTCGTTTATCCCGTCGCTATAACAATTTATAAAGGTATATGAAATTATGTAGTTTTTGAATCTTCTTTGCTTCTTGAATGTTTAACTAACTAATCTTTAAATTATAGTCAACAAACAAGCACAATTATCAGTAATTGTTGTCCCGGTGGGATTCAGCATAGTCGCCATCGTGTTGATTATTTTCGGAATTGCCTATTACTTCCAACATCGTTCAAGGTAAATACATATTTATATTTAAGAAAATATAAAAATAGAAAAGGAACTACATATATTATTTTGTTTTCTAGGTTTATTGTTGAAGTGGCAGATTTCAACTTTGGTCAGCAATTCGCAGATCTTGAATATAAAACATTCGCGGAGCGTCTGAAAGATTCTTTTACGAATGCATTCGTGCGGTCACCTGATGATCAAAGTGGATCTTCTGAAGCGGATCCAGTGTGGCATACCGGTGATAATAAATACGATAGTATATCGTAGAAAGTGTGGAAGAACCCATATATTACAATTATTACTCCATAATACTATTTACTAAGATTATACTATGAACATAAATTGAAAATGTGATAGACTGAATCCTGAATGTTAGTGTTTGATGGCGGATTATTGTATGTATAATGATGGTGCATTTACCAAAATGAGATTGAAAGAATTTCTACAAGTTTGAGTGTGATAGGGAATTAAGTTTTTAAAGAAAATTTATTTTTGTAGCCAAATCAGGAACACCCCTCTCTCATGACAAAAGTTATACAAAAATGGGTTGCACTGCTTAATTAGATCAAATATCGTCTGTTACATTTTTCGAATTTTACATTATCTCTGCATCTACTTTCAAAAGCAATGTATATACATGTGTATTAAATAAAATGGATTAAAAAACATCGAGTACAATCAAATTAAACTAAATCAAAACCGAAAATATAGGCGGGGAAAGGCGCTTAAGCAAAAGGAAGAGCCATTTACTATGCGTTATTGTTTCGATTTCGGTAGGGATCATAGATACGTTTATTTATGCGAACTGAGAATTTACATTTAATGACTTAAATCTACAAGTGAAAATAAAATTCTTAAAAAGAAAATAATTTTTATATGAAAGAAAGTAATGTTTTCAGTCCGAACAATGACTTTACATTGCATCATAAAGATTTTTTCAAATTAGATCATTTTTAGCATGTTCGGAGACACCTCCAGAAGATTTGGATATTGGTCTAGTGGTTAAGGTGTGCTCCTGGTGTTTGGCCGCGGCGGGTTCGATTCCCGCCCGCGGGGCCTTGATGGAATTCCTTTTTCAAAAATTTTATTTTTCAATCATACATTTTGGTAAAATAGAATGGTCAACCGCCGCTTCGCGGCGGTAGTTCGTTTACCCAATGGCCTGCAATCTTAAGTTCGCCGCTCCGCGGCGAACTCCATCCTAGCCGCGACTCACGAGCACCCGTTACAGTGGAAAAACGACCGACTTCGTCGGGCTTCGAACCCACGATCCTCTGATTCGCACCTGTCGCCCCTACCACTATGCCATTTTGGCGGCATGCACCTCGTTGAGGTGTTAAGGATTACAATGAACACATTTATGATATACAGAGAATAAGATTGCAATATTTTTAGATGTAATTGTACAAATTGAAATTTGTAAAGGAAAATAAATGTGAAAGTTTTTCTTTGTAATATAATTTATTTGCAACAGACATGCATTAGAATTGTGACAAAACATGCATAGATTCGTATCAAATATAAATCACCTCGTGCCCCATGCATTTCATGTTATTAATCTCCTTAAAATATATGACAATTCCAATTCAGTACATTGAATGATTCCGAAAATTTTACGAAAGTATCAAAAATTTTGGTACCAGGATCACAGAGATACGAAGCGATAAATACCTATGAAGCTGTGAGCCGAATTGCCATTGTCGAAGGTTTACACAAAGTCTAAAAGAAATTTAATGAAAACTTAAACGTATCGATCCCCTGAAATTGCCGCGAAAAGTGCCAAAAGGATCTGGGCAAAAATGTAAACTACTCATTATTAATTCGTTGATCATTTAAAACGAATGTAAATTTATTTCGATAATTAATTTATATTGCAGATCTTGTTACATACATACATATATTACTTAAAAATTAGTTCAGTCTAAAATAGTCATGTCAATTGCAACTACATATAGAACACAATATACATTAATATGGATATATAAAATTAAATTCAAGACCTGCACATATTTGGCTAGATATGTATAAGCAAGCTAATCTTTTACCAAGTATATAAAAAACTATTCGATATACGAGATATACGTTACAATCAACTTCAAGCAACTTCAATTACGTTAACACATCAGTTCCGAATCAGATGCATTATTTCAAGTCGTAGCAAAAATGATAGTGTGGTGGATCTGGTGGAATTGGTGGTGGATCCTGTGGGATAGTCACTCCTTCTGCATCCAATAAGCGCAATTTAATCTCCATTGATAACAAAATATCCAAATCCTTTTCGGCCTCCTTGCTGGCCATGCGTTGACCAAGAAGAGAGTTAATTCCATCCGTCCAGTATGCAAAAATGAGTTCATCAGCGGCAACACAATCTAACGACTGTAGATCAACACCTTCTAATGCCAACGAGAATGCAAGTTGGTGTGCTGCTTTTCGGCCACGCATATGTGGACAATCCTTACCGACAAGCAACGCTCTGATATCCGAAACGGCGAGTTTAGACGTCAATTCCTCGGTGGATGGCGCACTTTTTTCATCACAATCACCGTAATGTAGAACTTTTTGATTGGGCGACAAACGCATGTACCAATATTTATCTTTAATACGCTGTCCTCGAGGCGAATACTTCGTAAATCGCGTACCTTCAATCAGAAATGAAATACGTTGCTGATGGATGAGATTCAGAATATCCGGTGTGATTTGCTCTTTGAGTTCCACAATCGGCGTCGCATGAGATTCCCATTTCTCGCGCGACGTACGTTCTTGCTGCCACAATGCTGTAATCTCGCTGTATGTCAACACCAATAGCTTCGCCTTGAGCTGTTCGAGCGATGCCGGAGATGTTTGCAGGGCGCGAATTATTTGTTCGCGAACTACCGAGGCCACTTTACCAAAATCTTCAGATGTAGCGCGCATTTCCTTCCAGGTTTTATTCAAGAGTACTATGCAAATACAGAAGGTCTCCTCAAAAGGATAGTCGTGGGTGAAAAATAGGGCTTGATAAGCGCCTCCTTGTTCGGAGGGCGATTCGCCGATTTTCAGCAACTCGCAGAGAATTCGGACGAGCTCGACACTGGCGCGTCCAAACGGACACTCATGCTCATCGGCACGACAACTATTTTCGAGCACAAGCTTCGTATAGTTATCCGGATGGTTTCGAGCGAAATAAATCATGCAATCTAGTGCAAGCAAACCAGGAGGTGTCTCAGTGAAGTCTAATGCTGGATTTATGTCATTACGAAAACCCAACTTCTTGTAATCACGTGTAAAACCACCAGGACCGCGAATACTTCCGGCGCCTTCTCCGTCGAAGGCAATTCTACGCAGTTCTTTGATTTTGTCATGACCATCTTGATCCTAAATAAAAATGTTTTATAATTAAAATGAATTATAATTAAAACAGTTGTAATAATGTTGTAAAGTTGCCAGCACCAAAAGGTAAAAGCTACAAAAAATACTAAAATCATACCTGAGGATCCATTTTTGTCATCATTCTATGCTCTAACAAACCAAGAGTCAAAGTTTGCAAAACATACAACTGATGAGCCATCTCCGCACCTTCAACAGCTCCAGTTTGAAGGATATTCTGCTGAATGACTTGCCGCAATTGCTTGGAAGCCAACGTTGCAGCAAGTACACGCCTTTTACTAAAATCCGCCTTCGTCAGCAGTGCATTAATTAACGCAACTGTGTTCTGCTGCACCACCGACGACTCTTGCAGGTGGGTTATCAATGAACTCACAGGCACTTCTTTCTCAACCTGTTCATACCCCTGACTGCTATTCAAAACTATATTCTCCAAGATGGACAAAGCAGCCTGACCAATATCCTTCTCCTGTGTGGTGCTACTCACATATCCAGCAATCCTACTGATAAATTGTGCGTCTAGGATATCCCAAGACACAATTCCATGCTCCATTAACTCGACAAACGAGAGCAAGGTATGCGCCAATAAAGCACCTTTCGATTTACCACCCTCGATGTGTTTGATAATCAAAGTTAGGCCTTGTTTGTTAATGAATTCCAGCGCGAAAGTGATATCAGCGCTTAATTTCGACAGTTTCTGAACGGCTGCTGTCTTTTCCTCCAGCGAGCCAGCGTTTAACTTATGCAGAATATTCTGAACGGTCTTCGACGGTGAGTATTCCAAGCGTATAACGGAGCCGTTCTTGATTTCATTGCGATTCTTCTCGGTTATATAGTTTTTATTGTTGGTATCGTTGAATTGAAGAGCGTATTGTTCAGCATCGGAAAGATTCCAAACGTTGCAAAGTTCTTGGATTATGCATGTAAGCGGTTGCTTTTGGTTAAATTCGGTTAGATGTGGAACCTGATCGGTCATCTCGATCGCGATCTTTACGATATTTGTATCTTTGATGACCGGCATTATGATGGTTCTTACTTTCGGTTCCGTGAGATTGTGATTTGAGATTGCAATAGCAATCAGATTGTACTCATAGCTTCCTCATATTTAGACTAGTCAACAGCGTAACCGCACATTACTCACACAACACTCACTGGGGGACAGTGCTCATTGTTTCAATTTACATCAATTAAACGCAATTAAACAAACAAGACAAAAACTAGGTGGACGTACAATACCATTGCGATCAGTGTACGGGACGTATCAGGGGGTTAAAGTGAAGGCGAACGAAGGACGTGCCCCCAAAGGGGAATACGAGTTCCACAGTTTTTTATTCGGGCGCTGGCGGTAGCACGCAGCCCTAGGAACGAGTCGACAGCACCAGATGTCTCTAGTGTTTCGTGAAACGTCAAATGCATTTAACATGTAGATGATATAGATGATCTATGATAAAAACATTCCATCGCAGCGATCGTGGCCAATGGAAATCGGAAATGGGACGATGTGATTTGAAATTCTACAGTCTCTAGATGTCGCTGATGCTTGAAAATTCAAATTTCAATTAAACGATTCTACATGAATATTCTCAACCTTACTAACACTTTATTTCAACGCCACGATGGCCACCATAGGTCCTTATTTTGCTGATTCAGTTAAATTCAGCCGATGGAAACTTAAATAGGGCAACGTGATTTAAAAATCTACGATCTCTAGATGTCGCTGTCACTTAAAAATTCAAATTTCAATTTAACGATACTATACGAACATTCTCGGCGTGACTAACGGCTCATTTAAATGTCGCCATAGTTAATAATTAATTCCATGTTGAAGCAGTTTCGATACATATAATATATATAGGAATTTATATTTTGTGAATACCTCAGTTTTATATCCCCACTATATCCATATCCTTCCTACTCTGTAGTTCACCCTACGATCTCTAGAGGCGCCTTATGCTATTTTCAGGTCAGACACAAGTCAAGTAGTTACATATCTATATATAGATGATCTATGTTCCATCGAATGTTATGCAAATTATATGAACCACAGAATATGAACGGAAAAATGTAGCTATTCGAGTTTGATTGTTAAAATATCTTGAAACTAAAGGTACATTATTTATTTCTATAATGTATAACACCTTAATTCGTTCCTGTTTCAGCGTTGCACTATTAATAAACACAATTAAATACGCCCTAGATAATGGCAACCACAGAGAAAGTGTTTCCAACAGTTGAACAATTAACAGCACTTGAAACAAAAACGATTTGTCCAGAATTAGGATGCTCAGCTACATTTAAATGCAAATCCAATCTGAATATGCACCTTGCCAAACATCATGGCAATATTGAATGTGCCGAAAAGATCCGTAAAGCCTCCAACCTTACGGAATTCCACTGCCCTTTGAAAAGTTGTATATATCACACAAACAAGTCATTCAAACTTATGAAATATTTGAGACAACATTATATAAAAGTGCATTCCGAAAGGAAACACGTCTGCAGCAAGTGTAACCTTGCTTTTCCAAGCGAAACATTGAAGAAATTACACGAGGATTACTGCGGCGTTACATTCTACTGCCCAGAATGTACAGTAAAATACACTTGTTATGATACTTTATCAACACATGCGAGACGAAAAAAGCACAACATTTATCCGAAAATCAACTATAAATCACTATACAATGGTGACATAAATGCTTGCTCGAGAATTATTTGTTTAATTGAACCCCAAGGGGGTATACCAAAAGAACAATTAATTCTACCAAAAGATCTTTTGATCCCATCAGATTCGAGTTGCAACGTTATACCTGCAGGTCCAGATTTTGATAGCAAAGGAGTAAAAAGGAAACGAAAAGGGACTGAAGTGGAAACTCAGACGCATTTCCAGACTGTTCTTTCAACAAGTGAGACACAAACTGAAGTAGTATCTGTGCATGCACAAGAAGTAAACACTTCCACCTTAATAAAACCCAATAAAGTAAAGAAAAGTACGAAAACTCAAACAACCACTGTGAGTTCTAGTTCACGAGCGTGTAATACATCGTCTCAAATGGATTCTTCTCTTATTTTGGATGGTGACTTTCTGGAAGTGGAGACAAATACATTGGGAACTCAAACTTTATGCCCAAGTATCTTCTCGGCATCAGCACCAGGTCAAGAGGCAAATGAAATTCAGTTGACAACAAATAGCCCGGAGAACTTGCTAGATGTTTATATGAATGATATTGGGAGTTCAAATTATTGTAATACAGATATGGAAACTCAAACCGATTGGTTTAATTCTAGCGAGTTGGATATGTTAGCAAACGAGGTGCAAGCAACGAATTTTACTCAAACCTGTGACGATATCTTACCGCCCGATTTGCGTTTTAATAATACGCATACGCAGACAGTGTTGAATGATATTTTGCGTTCAGTTGGTAGCCAAACGAATCACTTGCGCTCGAATGGGAGTTTTTGTACGAGTGAAACCCAAACGGATTCAATTTTCGAGGTTTTACTGGAGGAGATTAATTCTTGATTGTAAGAGATCCTTTAAGTTTCTACATTATTGATTATTTTCGGAATTCTACTCTAATAAAATAACGCAAGTCAAATTGGAAGTACTAAAGTATCATGGCTAGAACAGAACTAGAACATTACAGATGAGTAGAAAACATCTTTACACGTTGTTACACATAATGTGAAATTGAAATTTGTTCTAACTCCCCGAAAGCCACTGGTTGGATATCATTTGGGTTTGACAATGTGGATCTCAAGGAAGGTTTATGATGTGGAAATTAACTTACATTCAATAACTTCAAGTGGCGACGTAATGCTTGCTTGTACAAAGAAATTTGCGTTTCTACCGCTTACTTGCAGGTCAAATATGAATGTATTAACTCCTTACTCGCAGGACGGAAGATCAGAAACATTAATGTATTACTGCTTACTTGTAGAGTGAAATACGAATTGAATATATGGGATTATGCGCAATGTTACAAATTCCCTCAACAAGGGAATGTCAAGTTTATGTTTGTTAAATGCACTGAAATTCATGTAACGTATCTGGAATATTCCCAAGTTGTTTTCTTTAGGTTTGTATACCGGGTGAGAATTGAGGAACGGCACGGGGATTGATTTCATGAAGATTCCGAATAATTAATCGGGTACGAGAAATTGAATTGGTTTTGTCGTGATCCTTCACGAGTCTAATGAGACGCGCCAAATTTGATATAATAGTAATCACATCTGTTCGAATAGAAATATTTGTACGAGTGAAAACGTTGCACTTCGGAATTCTACTCTACATAAAATAATGTGCCCGGAATATTCTCAAGTTTATTGTTTTCTTGGTGTTGGTACACCATGTGAGAATTGTGGAACGGCACGCAGATCGATTTCATGACTGAAGATTCCGACCATTTAAATTCGTTTCATTTTATACTTATATAAATATTGAAAGTTTCAATTATTGTAATACAGATATGGAAACTCAAACCGATTGGTTTAATTCTAGCGCGTTGGATATGTTAGCAAACGAGGTGCAAGCAACACATTTTACTCAAACATGTCACGATATCTTACCGCCCAATTTGCTTTTTAAAATAATACGCATACGCAGTCGCGCTGAATGATATTTTGCGTTCACTTGATAGCCAAACGAATCACTTGCGTTCGAATGGGAGTTTTTGTACGAGTGAAACCCAAACTGATTCAATTTTCGGGGTTTAACTGGAGGATGTTAAGTCTTGATTGTAAGAGATTGTTTCAGTTTCTTCAGCATTATTGATTGCTTTTGAAAACTTTGCACTTCGGAATTCTAATCTAAATAAAAACGCATATTGTCAAAGCGTTAAATTGGGTGTACTAAAGTATGGCACCGAACTAGAACATTACAGATGAGTAGAAGCTTTACACATAGTGAGAAATTGAAATTTGTTGTAACTTCCTGGAAGCCACTGGTTGGACCTCACTTGGGTTTGACGAAGTGGATTTCAAGAAAGGTTTATGACATGGAAATGAACTTATATTCAAGAACTTTAAGTGGCAACGTAATTCTCGCTTGTACAAAAGGATTTGCGTTTCTACAGCTTACTAGCAGATCACATATGAATGTGTCAACTGCTTACTCGCAGAGCAAAAGATCAGAAACATGAATGTATTATTGTTGACTTGAAGAGCGAAATACGAATTGAATATTTGCGATTATGCGCAATGTTACAAATTCCCTCAACAAAGGAATGTCAAGTTTATGTTTGTTGAGGGCACTGAAATTCGTGTAACGTATTTGGAATCTTCTCAACGGCACAGAGATCAATCTCTGTTCATGAAGATTCCGAATTCGATTAATTCAGAATCTTCCTGAAATCGATCTACCCGTACCAATCGGGAGAAATTAATTTGAATTTATCGTGATCGTTCACCACACGATTGAGATGCGCCGATTTTGATATAATAGTAATCACATTTGTTCGAACAGAAGTATTTGTGCGAGTGAAACCCAAACTGATTTGGTTTTCGATGTTTTACTGGAGGATATTGATGTTAATTCCTGATTGTAAGAAAGTCGTTCAATTTCTGCATTATTGATTACTTCCGATCAAAAAAAAAACGCTCCATTTCGCAGTTCTACTCTAAATAAAATAATAAGTGAATATTATGAATAATTATATATTGAAGTACTTTTTCATAATAGTACTAACGTTTAGCATGTTATAGAACTGCTTATTAAATCATATCACATTCAATTCATTGTAATATTGTGTAAATCAGAGTTAGTAAAACGCACACATGTGCGTTGGCAAATGAATCTTTACGCGTGTGTTCATTGCTCTGCAATTCCAATTCCACCAAAATGATCAGCTTGTGTGTAAACCAACTATTTTCGTACACTGTTAAAGCTCAGATATATGTATATGATAGTGTTACATGGATATTAGTAGTATGCAAATATAGACACACCGAAAATCAAACCTATTCATTGCACTAAAGAAGCGGTTGACATTTACTTACAGAGTGAACCACTTCAGTGAGTGTGCAATGCAAGTAATACGTAAGAGGAACAATGACGACGTAACCACTTTGTGGTAACCGTATGTGTGTTTACGCTCGAAATAAATACCTTAACCTCAAAATGTAGTCGCCGTTTTTTATAGAGTGAGGTTATGCAAAATACGGATGGGCTTACATGATATATATATAAAACTATTCTCTGAAATACCTAATCGAAAAATATTATGTACAATTGTTGCACTCCTTGGACCGCCACACGATTGTGTATGACGATGATGATGGGGTGATGTTTTTTGGTGGCGTTAACAAATCTCCTTAGCACTAGTTTATAAAGCTGGGCCAGCGTTGGCATCGTCGTCGGCGTCGTCTTCATCGGAGATGTATGTCGCTTGTTCTTCAAAGTTTGAAAGTGTTTCAACGCGTGATGCAAGCAATCGCAAATTTTCCACTCCGTTTAAAAGTTGTCTAAATATATAGATTGATAGGTAACATTTGGTCGTTTTCACTAGAAAACCAATTTAAGAGGTTAAGAGCTTACCTCAATGAATGCTCGGCTGTGGACGCGGCAGCACGCAAATCTTGTGCAACATGTCTCTGGGTGGTGTTGTCAAAGGCGCTGGTGGAAGAGCCTGCCACCCCTGGTCCGCCAATTGCTCCCTCTTCATTACGCAGCCTCATATTTTCTCGTTTTAACCGATTTATTTCTTTCTGCATGGAAGATAAAAGGACATTAATGTAACAAAGAGATAAAGAGTGACTACTTACGTTTAATAAATTCACTTCCTGTCTTAATTTCATAATATTATTCTCTGAAGAACTCGCTCGAATCTGTAACCATACAGTTTGAGTTAGATAAAGGTTGAGAGATTAGAATGGATTTAGGTTAGGTTAGATATTAGGTTACCTTGTTTCGTTCTAGATTTTCCTCAACCTGCTCCCAAGCTTTAGTTAAATTCTGCGTATATTCGTGGTTCTTATTCCTCGCCATCTCAAGTTCGTGCGTCAAGCATTCCACAAGCCTCGTTTTGTCCGCCAACTGCCTTCTTGTATTCTCCAACTCCAATCGCAAGCGATCCGCCTCCCATTCCGCACTGATAGCACACTCATTGTCACCAACGGCGGCTGCAGGCGCTGTATCTGCTAAGAAATCAGGCAGACTCTGCGAATTGCCAACTTCGGCAATCACCTGCGGACTGCTCCGTGGTTGTGGCCTTGCCTGCGCTTCACCCGCGAAAGGCAGATCGAGTGGAAATTCCGCCTGCATCCTATACGGTCGTTCTTCAGGCCGGCTGGGTCGGTCGCGGTCCAGTGTGCAGTCAGGCATATTTTCATTCCGTTCGACAAATCCAACACTACCTCCATTGCCGCCGCCACTCTTTAAGTAGCACTGCTCAATGACTAGATGATCCTGGACGAAGTCGGGCAGCGCAGATGGATACTCGTTAACAATTCGCGAAGATATATGCTGCTGATCCACATTTGACACGTCTGATATTTCAACATCATGCTGTCGAATACTCACTGGTCGTCCTTCGCAGTATACCTTTGGTCTTGCGCCCTGATTGTGATAGCTTCTATCCGCGGTGTTTAAGAAGTGGCGGAAGGAGAATGGGTTGTCTTCCTTACGCACACTATTCTCCGGCATTCCTGGAAGCAATTGTTGTTAAACGGTTCCAACAAATGCGGAAGAAAATAAATTAAAACTCGCTTACCTGTATCCGATTGTGCGCGTTTTGGAACTCTGTCACTGCCTGTGCTCACCAAGTCCAAGTCGAGCGCCTCCACGTCCGACGAGGAATCGTCACTCGTCGTTGCTGCGAATGTTCGCTTTTGTTGACTTTCATCACCCTCTGCCATAGCAATTCAAAGTTGTAAGCGACGAGCGGTCATTTTTACCCTCAATCCTCTTCATCACATTCGGCTTTGCTTACTGAGGTTAGGAAAACCATTTTGACAGCTAATATCAAAAAAATATATCGGAAAATAAAGCAGTTCAATAAGTACAGTATCCATTATTAATTCATCAAAAACTCTATAATAAATTAGAAAATTGCAACATTTCAAAGTTACAGGAAATAGAATTGTTTGTAAAACGAACACGTCATGTTGGCGTCATCTATTGTTAGAATTACAGAACTATACACGATTACATCCGAACTGACAATGAGTAAATTTTTGACAGCAAATTCAAATTTAAAATTTTACGACGAAGTTCAACATATTGGTGTGATAACATTCTTCTCATAATAAACAAATAATTATTATTAGGAACTGAACAGTTGTCAATGTGCATTGAACAATTATTTTATTGCAAAATTAGTTGTGTTTCACATAGGTTTAATTACAGTTGCCACATTTATTAAACCATTCAAAACGTTTCCGGGTGCTCAAGTAAGATTGAGAACCGTTTATATTCAATATACAAGTACAATTTGGTTATCCATATTTGAATTTACCGCCCATTTCTGTCAAATATCAGTCGTTTATTTCCGGGAAATATAATTATGTCATTTTAACCTTTAGCATAGTTCCAAATTTTGCCGGTGTATCAGGTTGCAATAGCAGACGAACCAAACATTCGCCATCTTGTATGGTTGTACACCACATTTTTCGTTCTGTAGTTTCTCCAAAGAATAAAATTCATAATCACTCAAACGTGGCCGTGTGTAATTTCGAGTGCGCACTGTAAAGATGAGGTTATAATCTTTTACGGTAAGCGAAGCAGTTTGCCTTTAAAATGACGCAGTTTCTGCCGCATAATTTGCTGGCGTTGTTTGCGCCACGCGACCCCATACCTTTCCTACCACCGGCAAGCAAGCTACCACACGAAAAGAAGAATCGTGGCTATGGCGGTGTCAGCGAGTTTCTAACTCAATTTGAGGTGAGTAGACCAACCATCTATTACATTAGCATGATTATTACATAGTTATTAATTCTCGAAATATTCTAGGATCCCAAAGATACTCCGCCCCCGACAAGGGTGGAAACGAGGGAAGAACGCGTCGAACGCCGTAGACGTGAACGTGCCGAACAAGTCGCCTACAAATTAGAGCAGGAAATTGCAGTTTGGGATCCGGCAGGTGCAGCGAATGTTACAACAGATCCGTTTCGAACACTTTTCGTTGCTAGAATTGTAAGTTTTCACAAACTATTCTCTTATTCTTCATCAAATTCTTCTCCTTATTGAGTACCAAACATGATGTGCTACATATTCGTACATTTTGCAGAATTACGATACATCTGAATCAAAACTACGTCGTGAATTCGAAGGTTACGGAACAATTAAAAAGATTATTCTCACACATAATACTGTGAATGGCAAACCGCGTGGATATGCATTCATCGAGTATGAACACGAACGAGACATGCACTGTGAGTACCCAATTTTCAACAACCATCCAGCTATTATATTGATAGTCAAATCGCATAAAGCACTTTAAAACACGTTCACACTCCGCAAACTTATGTGTCTTTAGGCTGCTTTGTGATGATGACTAACAAATCAATAGTGAGGAGGAGCCCAGTGAGTTGAAAAGCAATAGCCAGCAATCTCTCCGAGCGTACAATATTCTGAAAAATATTTAAACAATACAACAACCCATATCGACCCGTTTTTGTCGTACATGTTGAACATGCGTAAAATTAATACGTAGTTTTCTATTTTTTTACACAGTCCGAGCTGCATGGCAACTAGTGCCGTTTGTCCTCATACTTCCGCTTTTTGCTGGCTAATATAGGTTTGTATGTGTGGTAAGAAACCCTACATACAAAATACAAAAAAATCGTTGTGACTATTTTGCAATTGTCTGTTGGGGTTTTTCGCAGCATTAGTTGCATTATTTACTAAATACATTCAGATGGTTTCGATCAATTTAGAGAATTCCCGTCGTGCACATTCAGCACGCAAGTGGTTTGTTTGTTTGAAATTTACAAAAAGTTGAAAAAAACGTTAGTGATTTAGTTGATAATTTCTGAGGTTTGCGCGTTGTAAGTAATTGCGCACCAGGTAAAGTTGACTTTACTAAAAGAAGGACGCTCTGGATGTGCGAAATTTGCAAAAGTTATTTTCATTGAACGTGTAAACCCGACGTAAGTAACTGGGTAGGTATATTTGGACTATGTTCTAATGCTCTCTGGAATTTTGCATTATTTTTATCAAAAATATCCTATCTTTTTTGTTATGTTTTATTTCTGTTCACTTTCATTCAATTTATTAAATTGAAACTATGGATTCCATTGAGCATTCGAACTTAAACATACCTAGTTTCTTTCTCCATCTTATCACATGTATTATCTCTGCGAATGGTCTATGCAAAAGACGAACCTATATATACGAAAAAGCAGCGAAAGTGGACAGATTGCAGCGATTGTTGCATTTGTTTCGATTTGTACATACGCTTTTCGTTTGTAAGTCATTTTAAAGTGGTGAGTTGTGCGATAGTGTCCACATTAGTATGTCCCAATTGTAAGTAAATGAAAACAAATGAATTACTTCTGCTACTTCCGGGACTTGTAAGTTTTTGGTCGACGTGTGACCCGTGAGCGGCCGTGACGGGGATGAAGAGCGAGCATAAGACGCATAATGAAATGATGAGATGTGTATTTGTAGAATATTGTCAATAAGAAGCGTGTAGTGGATGCGTTTGTTGAAATGCTATGTGTTTCCTTTGCAGCGGCGTACAAGCATGCGGATGGTAAGAAAATTGACGGGCGGCGAGTGCTTGTTGACGTTGAACGCGCTCGTACCGTGAAAGGATGGCTTCCAAGGCGTTTAGGTAAGTTGCCAATTGAAAACATTTCTTCTTATTATTCTTATGTTTCTTCTCATTGAACATTTTCGTGTCTTATTGTGTTTTTATTATGAAATTATTATTTTTTAGGTGGTGGTTTGGGTGGTACAAGACGTGGTGGGCCCGATGTGAACATTAAACACTCGGGGCGTGAGGATAACGAACGTGAGCGAGAGCGTTATCGCTTGGAACGGGAGCGTGAAGAGCGCGGTGGTGGTGGTGGAGGTGGTCGGGAGCGTGATCGCGATCGCGGTGGGTTTGGAAATGCTGGTGGTGCCGGCGGTGGTGGTGGTTTCGATCGCCGCCGATCGCGGTCCAGGGATCGCAGAAAGCGCTCCAGGTCTAGGTCGCCACGTAGGGAGAAGCGGCGTCGTAGTCGCGACCGACGAGCGGATGCTGATATTGAAGATGTTGATAGACGGTCGAGGGATCGTGACAGGGATCGGTAAGAAAAATTAAGTCGTATTCAATTTCTAGACTTATTTAACAATGTTTTTTTGCTTTTTAGCGATCGTGACCGGGAGCGTAAACGTAGACGATCAAAGTCACGTGATAGAGATCGCGACAGGGAACGGAAACGTGAGCGTCGAGAACGCCGGGAACGTGAACGCGGTGAGCGTGGTGAACGGTTAGAGTACATTAAGACAGATGAGGGTGGTGAAGTACGCGTCAAGGAAGAACCTATCGATGGTAAGTTTTACATCATTTCTATTTTAAGATCATTTTTAACTTCTTAACCAAAGATTTACAATCGAGAATTTTTTAGCAATTTATAATTAAATATTCTAAAGCTGATAAACAGCGATGGTTAGATAACTATTGCTTGGCACGAATTTAAGTTATTGTCTGTTTACTGGTAGTAATGACGGGTTAAGGGGTTAAATTATGTTTGTGCAATGCCGTTTCACGTGTTTGTAGCTGCATGATCGCTATCACTGTATTTTCTGTAGCTAATTTACTGAAAATCTGAAACGCATTGCTATATAAACTATTAGAAAAAGGTAACAGGGCCGCCAAACTTGAAGATTAGTTTGATCGGTAGTAAAAGCCTTTTACATTTCTTCAAAAAGTTTCCTTTTAAAACTTTAATATTCTTTTTTAAATTGTATTTTTTATAGATTACCCAGACTATCAACAATATCAACATTCTTCGTACGAGCAATCAAGTGTTAAGTACGAAGACGAGGACGAGCGTAAGTACGATCCAGATACGGCAAATGGCAGCAGTGGTGGCGGCAGTCGACGATTTGCCACCGCCGAGGACGACGAATACGAGGAAGGCGAAGCGTACTAGATGGTTTTTTAGCATTACCCAAATTAGATTTTAATTACATCGATTTTGTAGCGCCCAGCTAGCGATTAGATAAAATTTAATGACGATAAGAGATGATTGGGTGTGTGGAGTGAGCAAACGGTAGCAGCTTTCTCGGCTACAAAAGGCTCACGTTCTCCACTCTCTCGACTTTACAATTTTTTTTTGCATATTAGAATTTCTACTTTACGGGGCGACTCTCGAAGTTGTGTGTACGTCAGTCACCGAGCGCAATACTCGCGCGCAACACACGAATTACAACGGAGATAAATTACGCGCGCGCTGTGTGTACTTGGTCGACGTATGGGCAAAGTTTGGGTATGACGCTCTGCTACTGAATTTTTTACGTCTTACGTGTGTATGTGAGAGCAGCAAACAACTTGTTTGCCTCTTGAATTATATCGTGACCTTAAGTTTTGAGTAGGTAAATAAAGTGAACGCTGATTACGGTGATTCGTAAGTTAAACGTGTCAGTTCGACCACCAAAATAGTGATATTTTATTGCTACGAGGCGCAGCATGTGTATTCTCTTCATTTACACCGATCCCAATCCTGCTCCTGATGGTTACAGGCTGATTTTAGCTTCAAATCGTGATGAGTCTTACACGCGACCTGCACGAGCGGCGTTTGAATGCGTCAGAACTGGCGTCATTGCAGGTAAAATATTACTAGACTCCTGCTAGTTGGTGCGTTAGGAACTTTGACAACTAATGCATGGCAACAAACTCTTTAGGAAGGGATATGGAACCAGGGAGAGAGAACGGCAGCTGGCTGGGCATGTCAACTCGACCCGTATGTGGCTATAAATATCGATTTGCCGCGCTGCTCAATGTTACAGGCGAGCATAAAACCTCAATCAAAGGTCGAGGTTTCATCGTGATCGACTACCTCGAAGGCAGCAAGACAATAAATGATTATCAGAAGGAATTACATGTTGATGATGCGGTTTATAATGGCTATAATTTTGTTAGCATTGATTTAGGGTACATTATAACTACAATTGCTTTGTTTAAATAATCAATCATCTATATTTATTTATAGAGAAGAAATAAGTGTGCGGCATACAACTAACGCCAGTAATGCCACAGATTCATTTTACGAAGGGAAACAAATTTTGGGTTTTGGTAACAGCACGGTGGCAAGTCCACTCAAGAAAGTTCAGGCCGGTCAAGAATTATTTAAAGCAATTGTTGACAAACTGAACAACAAAACTCAAAGTTCTAAATTGACTGATGAACTTATCGGATTGCTCAAACATGAAGTCCGATATTTACCCGATCCGGAATTGAAAAGGAGATCACCGAATTGGTATGAGTCGTTATCGCAAATTTACGTTGAAATGATTCCAGAGAAATATGGAACTAGGTTTGTTAAATAATGAATATTGGGACTCATTATGTATAGTTTTAACGACTAATTTATTCTTTTGTAGAACGCACACTGTTATTTTAGTGGATCATGATTGGAATCTTCAATTTAAGGAAATTACCATGAAGGAACCAATCGATGCAAGCGACCCCAAATGGCAAGAGACAATAATTTTAAAATCTTTGTAACATTTTAATAATAGAGCATATAATATATATAGTATATTGAAATAAAAATTACCTTCTTTTTTGCGTTGTTGAAAAAGGTATATAAGTGGTGTTAAATCCAGAGCATCTGATTCGAAATTACAAAAATCTGGCAATTTTGCATTGCTGTACTTTGCCAAAGGTTCTACATTTTTGTTTGGGTCTTATTTCATGTAGAACAGACTCTTTGTCGCCCCTATGAGTAGAAACTACTCAATTATCACTACGGGGAAGTTGGCAATTCTTATCTTATACGGCTGTTTTTGAAACATGGCTATCGGAATTGTTATACGTCGGTTTTAAAGGAAATTAGTACATCAAACACGGTTGAACAATTACCGAGAAGACCGAAAGCACAAAACTCGTGGAGTGGACTACACGGCCCTACGACGCGGTCAATGTACTGGCACAAATTATCTGGTCTACATTATCTTATATTTAAATGTTTTTGCTGAAAAATATCGATTTGAAAATATATTTAATGAATTCGTTCTGAATTTCTGAGTAAAATGATTTTAAGTTCGATAACGCAAGGATTGCAATCGTTGTTGAAAATACAATTGTCCACATTGATCGTATCATTAACATGAATTGTATTTTATCGCGTCTGTTTGTTTACAAACCCGATAACTAAATGGATGCATTCTCATGGCATGAAAATTTGGAGAAAAGATTTTGAGCTGCTATTACTTCCGCTGGCAGCAAGTACATCAATAGCCGTTTCTGGAACATTGCACCTCTTTTCTTGTCCCAGATGGTTAGTCCGCTTATTGCTCTTAGAACGTGCATCTGTTGTTCTGAGTATGCGTTTGGTGAGGGCGGTGACCGCTCTTGTTTCCGCGACGTAGGAATAGGTCGTATGCAGGCATTATATTCAGCAGGTTTTGCTGGATATAGACATGACAGACCATAGATAGACATGTTCCGGTTCTTCCATATAGAGTTCCGAAGGCATGCAGATTGATGCAGAAATCCTTACTACAAGGAAGTTGAACTGCGAGACTTGTCAATGGTTGTGATATTAATAACAATTTTGGTCCTGTTGGGTATTTTGGAGATTACCATACATTTTGT
>JAODAC010000015.1:665480-715667 GCA_027575185.1 Mimaenictus wilsoni | reverse complement strand
CGAGACTTGTCAATGGTTGTGATATTAATAACAATTTTGGTCCTGTTGGGTATTTTGGAGATTACCATACATTTTGTTTTTTTGTTGAGATACTCATGTTAGGTGTCTCATTATACCAATTATATCAGTGATTCTGATATAATTTGGTTCATAATTGTATTAAATAACAGTCGCCTGAGGCAGTCCCCTTGTCTTATTCCTGATATTGTTTGAATCGGTCTCGCTGTTCCGTTCTTCAGCCGGATTCTAGTAGTGTTACCGGTGTTTAGCAGATATTAGTTTTAGCAATTTCCTTTGCACTCTTCTTTTTACTCCTAGGGAAGTGATAATGTCTTTCAGGCTGACCTTGTCAAACACCTGTGATATACCCGTTTCATTAATAGTTTGCTCAAACCCGCTCCTAACGATTTTAACTCACATTTACTGCTAAACGCATCAGCGCAAGGAAATACCGCTTTCCGGTACATAAATACGAAATAAATCCTTAAAATACATGAAAAGCGTGTTTAAGATGTGATCAAGCAACTTAGTTTCATCAAACAAGCGTTTAAACACGTCAGGAGATCGAACCTTTAACGGTTTGGAAGTTAATTTACGGTTGGTAAATAGAGATCAGATATGAACGTATTCAAATTAATGATCACAGTAGAAAAATGTATGATTCAAATTGCAATGCGGCGCCAATAGAAAAATCGCCACGTTTTGAATTTAGTGACTATAAAATGATAAAATATGCAGTGTTCAGTCTTGCTGCACAAATACTTGATAATCGCAATAACAAATGAATATGTGAATTTATTTTGTAATGCTCGCTTGCAACTTATGTACACGTACGACGGGGGAACCATCCATCTCACAATGAGTACAATGAATATATTTACAAAATACAATCATATATCGAATATATATAATAACAGTATTATAATATTTAATAATTTATATTTAAAGCAACAAAAAACGTTTCTAGGGTTGAGCATCGCGTGTACTTGCGACGCTATCGTTACAATTTGCTTAACATACAAACCGATTGGGCGATGAGCCTATGAACCCACCACCCCCGCAGCCAGGAGGCGGTGGATCGTCGTTCCGACGGTGGCGATAGCGGTCGACAGCAAGTTTCGCCGTCGAATACGATGCGCGCCGCTTTTCGGCCGCGTACTCATCGGCGTCGCGTACAATCACAGCGAGTAGCTGTTGCGACAGATCCTCCTTGCACAACGCATCCGGATCGACACAATCAGTTCGCCTGTAGAAGAGAATATACGGTGCCTCCGGTGGCCGCAGCCCGCACAGCTGCACCGCACTGCTAACGTTCACAAAGCAGTCGTTAAATTGATACCATTCCTCGTCGTCCTTGGCGTACGTATAATAATGACCCGAATCCACACTCGATCCGGCATGCACAACGGCTGCATACAGATGATACTGGATATTCTCGAGATGTATATTGCTGTCCAAGTGTACACGTTGCAAGATCTTGGTGCGCAATTGTGTGGCGGGATCGTAGCGGAAGTGCTTCAACGTGAGCAACAATCGCTGGGGTGGTTCGATAATGCGCGTCACCCGCTCGCCGTCGGTGAGACCACCACAGTGATCACAGTGATACTGATTATCGCCTCTCAGCATTTCCGGCTGCAGGTAGTAATCGACGAGCGTTTGCACCGACTGGTTCTCGGTGCTGCCGCTTGGGAAAGAGAGCTGGAGATCGCGAAACGTATCGATGCGTTCACTTTTGAAATTGCAGCGTTTACACGCTGATAATGTTAGGGATTTGCCACCGAACGAACACTTGACTACTGTGGATATACTGGAAGTGGTACCCAACGCTGTAAAGATTGATAATTAATTTAACAAAAAACGTGTTAATGGAATTTAAACATACCTTCATCGTGTAGCGTGTTGTGTCCAATAGCAGATTTCTCCTGCTCGTGTAAAACATCCAATAAGTATCCCAAAAACTCGGAGCTGTCATGCTGATGGCCGGGTTGGAAGCCTGGAGGTCTTGCAATATTCGCAATCTCACTGGGCGACAACGAATTGCGCTCCGAGAATTGCAGGAGAGCGAACAATGACTGAAGTTTTTGATACACCGGCATACCCGTAACACCACTCTGAAGGACATCATTACGGAAAGTCTTCGTCATGAAAAGCGCCTGCAGGACGCTGTTCATATAGCATGTGTTGCCTAAATTGTTCAACCCCACCCTGCCTTGCACATAGCTGTTGAGTGCGGCTGTATTCACACCATCCGACCACGACTTGTGTAGAAACGATTTATTGCTCAACGGGGCGTTGTATTTACTCAGAGTCTCCTTTAGCTGGTCATTGATGGGATAATCAGGGAAATGCGCCGCAAGCGCAGTGCACAAATTGACAAGTTTATGTTGATATTCAAGACTCGAGAGTGTTTTCTCCCTCCCGAGCGATTCCAGCACTTCTGGCACTTGTGGAATGATTTTGTGGAATGCCTCCGGGCTGTGCTGCATGCATGCCAGCATGTGCATCACCACAGGGCCGACAAACTCACGTGAATCACGAAGTACCAAAAGACGAAAGAGGCGTGTTATATGCAGCAGTGTGTTGTTGATGAGAATGTCGTAGTGATGGTCAGCTTCTAAGCCGCGCATCAATTCAGACACGAGTGGGCCAAGCATCGGTGTATAAATCCATTTCGATAGCCACATGCAGAGCGTATTTAGAGCCTGCTCTAAACGTGCCTCCTGTTGGTAGCCAGTGCTCAGTATAACTTTCACTGCCTTTGGAATATGCTGGCGTTGAATTAAGAAGAGAACGATGGACATTGTTGGCGAGGGTTTCTTCTCTGGGTTGGAAATTTCGTTGTATAAAGCATGCAGAGTTGCAACAATCATTTCCTCCCTAGCAATCGTGTTAATGAGTATGTCCTTCAGCTTGGCGATGTGTTCCATAAATATTTTGTACTCATCCGGACTGCTTGGCACTGCCACCAAGCCAAGATTAACCACAATCTTGCTGCATAATGCTTCGCGTTCCTGGGCACCAGAACATTGATTCTGTTGTTCGATAGTCTCCAGCACTCGTTTGATGTTATTCAAGCGCGACTCATCAGCGGAATCACGACATCCGTGCTTGACAGCCATTACAAAGAATAATTCTGCAAGCAAATAACACTTGTATGCAGGTACAATAGAACTGAACGCGCCTGTAACGATGACACATCTGACAATTGGATGAAATACGTGAAATATCAACGAAATGGACATTCGAAAATCTGCCAACCATAGCTAATGTTTCTAGAACTACACTTACTTGATACACCAAAAAGGTTAATGTGTTGAAGTGGTGAGTCCTGAGTTTAGTACATAGTTAGCTACACGCTCCGTATAATTTCGCGCGCTAGCTTCTGTTACTTGTTAGAAACCACACAAATAAAAGCAAATCGTTCCAAAAGATGACAGATCGGTAGAATCATAGATAATAACGTTATATGGCTAAAATCACGCTAGCCAATCTCATCTACGATTCTAACTGGAATATGGAAAATTCCCTAAATTTGACTGGGGATTTTGCAATTGTCTGTTCTGCCTGCCATGACTGAACATATTCGATAAATTAGGCAACCAAACATACTACCGTGTTATTTCTACAAACGAAAGTTTTTTTAATTATTTTAAACTCATATACTTTAGACACAATTATATTATATTCGACATGAAATTTCTAATTAAGCTATAAGTAATTTATAAGGAAAAAAAACATGAGAATTTGGTCGGCATGTCGTCGAGTTCAGCGAATTTATATTGATCAAATTAAATTTAGAGGACCCTACGCGGAAAAATGAGGAACTAAAATGTGAAATTCAAACTTTGTTCTGAAATATTTTCTAATATACACATCCTGGAATAACCAATCGAACACAGACATATTCATCATTAAATATAGTTTATTTTGATATTCACAATTATGTCTAAAGATTGGATAATTACAAAGAAAATATCGTGTAAATGCCATGACTGAATATATTCGATAAATTAGGCAACCAAATATAAGATCGTGTCAATAATGTCTTTCTTCAAATGAGAGTTTCTTGTTTTAAATTAATATAATTTAGACAGATTTATATTAAACTAAATATGAAAACTCTAATTAAGCTATGAATAATTTATAACGAGAAAAGGAACACAATTTGGTCGGCAGTCGTCGAGTTCAGCGAATTCATATTGATCAAATTAAATTTAGAGGGCAAAATGAGGAACTAAAATGTGAAATTCAAATTTTGTTCTAAAATATTTTCTAATCTTCTAATCTAAATATAGTTTATTTTGATATACACAATTACGCCCAAAGATTTGTAATTACAGAAAAAAATATCGGGCAAAAACACGCGTAGAGCCCTCTTAAATAAATCTCTCAAACAATTGTGAAATATTTGATTACAAAATTGCAGCAAGCACCACTCGCGCTAGGAATATACACCAAACACAAATAAAGATTTCTTCTGCAACGTTCCAGTACAGTAGTGCAAATGGAATGAAGATGTGTGTTCGTTCAAAATAATCCCACTACTCATACCAACATAATAAATATTTGTGTATAAGTGTAAACGGTAATTGCGCAGGTGACTGTGAACGAAAAATTAGGTTCAACTTATTCACGTAAATACATGTCTTACATGTATTCAGGTATGGAAAGTAAGCTGTGTTAGGTGTCGTCAGTCAATGCGAACTAGACCAAGAGGTAGTCCAGCCAATGTAGATGTAAAGCAAGTGCAAGAGCTCCACCTCGATTCGTGTAATTAAAATAAGAGTGACTAGGAAATAACCTTTGCATCTGCAACTCACAAGTTAAACAAGTTGTGTAAATAAGTGTGTTAGGAGTTTATACGTAGCCATTGAAATGACGAGAGAATGTGATGTTTAAAAATAACTATTACGCGCACTCTTCTTCTTTTTTATCGATGACATTATAGTGATCAACATAATCAAACAAAATGTTGGATGTGCAAATGTCGACCAATTGGAATACATCTCAATGTTATTAATGTGCTAATGGTGAATCGTCATAAAATCTTGGTGAATGTCCGCTTCGAGATGGTTTAATGCCCTAATTATGTAAGTGCCTACGTGAATCTCCAAAATGACTGAGTTAATCATCTCCAGAGGTGACACCTTTCCGCGTTCCTACCTGGATACGTACCGTAATAGTCGCTCGTGTGAGTATTACGCCGATTTGAAGACGAGCAGAAGCGACGAGTTGGTGCTGCAAAACTCTGAAGACATTCCATTCACGGAGGAGATACAGCACGGTCGGTCGGAGAACCTGCTGGACACGGCGTGTATGTCGCCAACGGAGGGCGACTTTCTGGACAAGCCGGAGATTGCATTGCAGCTCCAACCAGCTGCACGAAGTCATCGACGCAGAGTACAAGTTTATGATAAGGTTGATCCGGAAGATAGCATTCGAGATATTGTCACCGAAAATGATTTTTACAAGTATGTTTTACAAGTTGTTGAATTTGTGTTTGCATTTCACAGAAGCAACATATGTATTTGCTAATCAATAACATTTTCAGATTTGTGTTATTCAAGAAGCATTACGACAAATATTTGCATCTCTCACAAAAGTATGAAGAAGCACGTAATATTGCATACTATTTAGAGGAGAAATATCACGAAGTGAAAGTGAGATTCTGCCCATTCTTGTAGTGAGTATTTGTATTTAATACTTCTGCCTGACATTTCAGAGTGAACGCGATGGTTTAATACAAGAACGTGACCGTTTGTCCAAGCGTTTGAACTCGAAAGATTGCCTGCTCAAGGAAAGAGAAGATGAAGTTTTCACGCAATTTGAAAAGGTTGTATTGCTAGAGGAGCAATGTGAAAAGGTATTTAATTCTTTTATACACTTTATACCAACAAAACAACAAGATATCCTTTAAAACCAAGGCATAGAATTTCAAACATTTGTGTTTTCATTTACAGCTGCGTAATGAAAAAGAGAAATATATGAAACAAAAAAATCTTATTGAAAAGGAACGAGATGAAGCACTACGATTGGTGAGTGAGATATCTTTATTTATATTTCAACTATTCAACAAGAACATTGAAGAAAAAGCTTGAGAAAACTTATCGATAATATTCTAGTTGATTATTCTAGTTGAATGATTTTGTTTATGGTCTACTGATTTGTTTGTCAGACTTGCATCAGTGTGCAATGTTAATGCAGTCAACCATATAGATTCCCCTGCATTCTCTTCTTGTAAAGGGTTTTATGTTTCTCGCATTGAATTGATTTTTGTTCCAGTTGAAAGAGCAGGCAAGAGAGTCGGAATCAAACCGTAGAAAGCTGGAGCGGGCGAGGCAGGAAGTGTTCAGGCACATGACTAAAATCAAGAATGAAAAAGATATTTTGGAACGTGAGGTAACATTTAATATTTCTAAATTGATGTAAACAAGTTTTACATTTAGCATCCCAACTTTATAGCAAGCTAAATAATTTTGTCACTTAATTTTACACACAGTTAAATTTATTTATTTTTTGTTTGATTTACTGCGGAACGACTACTAGAGTCATTCGCTCCATTCAATTCTTTTTCAATGCAATTAGTCCTGTTAGAGGCTAATTGATAAGAAAAAGAATTCACAATTCTATGCATTTCTGCAAAGAATCAAACTCGGCACCTTTTGGACAGAAGTCATTGCCCTATTTTAATTTATTATTATTTTTATTAGAACGGTCAATTGAAAGAAGCACTAGAAGCTGAGCGTTTTGGTCGTATACCTCGTGAACCATCTGTAGACACGGAACGTGAGCCAACCAGCGACGAACAAATACAGACACTCAAGTCGCAGTTTCAAAAAGCATTCGAACATCTGGCGTCGTGCAAGAGAAAGAAATGTTCAGTTTGTACTTACACAAAAGCTGTATTTGGAAACAAGAATCGCCAAAAGTTTGAGTAAGTGTTGTAATATTTAATTACCAGTTATTCGATTATGTAACGTATCTCTTTCTTTCCATACCGAAAAAAAGAAGGAGTCCTATAAATACTGTATCTCTTTTCAGCAAAAAACTATTTTCCTGCTTTCAAACACCGTTCCTCGAAGTTCGCAATCTGCTAAAACCGCCACCTTCACCAATCAAAGGCGCATTGCTGGAGGGCGAAAGCCTTTCCGAATGGTTTTGCCCGCTAGAGGAACCTTCTGAATGCTCCTCGTTTAATCTTCCCTTCGCGGAGCTCGCCATATCCTACATGGATGAAACATCCGAAGTGTCCGCTTCGCAAATGTTCGATGCTCATGACTTTAGCCAGGACAATCTTAATCATCTCTCAAGTACGAATGGTAAGTCATTAAATTGAGCTTCCTTTCCCTTTCATGAAATTTGAGAATAATTTTCAATATCGAACACTGGAACACTTGAAACTCTTAAATCGAATGTCCGTATAGCATTTGGCAGCGATTCAGGATTCTCCTCGGATGTGTGCGGCGATTGTAAGAGTAATGCGACGACGCCCAAAGAGAAATTCAGTCCGAAGGCAACGCTCGATGATACCGACTGTGCCAAACTGACTCGCACCAAGTGGACTGCATCGTTCCGCAAGCTCATCAACAGAATCAGGAAGTAGAATCATCCTGTTATTATCACTCACGTCCATACAATGACAGCTTTTATTATTGATGCACTGTTACATGTTTATTCGCGTAAACATCTAAGAGTGCACACATTTTACATTCCATTAGTTTTTTATCTTGATGTAGTCGAGACGTAGGAAGGACATAATGTGTTCAGTGTCAAGAAAACAATTACGGTAAAATTTCAACTCAATTTGATAGTTTCCTAACGTATATATGTGACCTCCTTGATGAAGACAACATTTAATCTCATGTCAATATAACGTACTTATCCTCTGTTATGTGGATTCGAAAATACTCGATAAGCCATAAGAATTTAAGCAATACGAGTGGCAGGTATTAATTCACTTGTATAATATTTATGTACTTTGATAGCTAATAATTAATTCTAAGCCTGTATTTTATTATGCAGTAAGGTTTAGGATTGAGCTAACAAAGTGCGTTAATATAATGCAAATGAGCCATGTAGTAAATTATTGTTTTTAATTAATTGAATTAAATGTTCAACTATAATTTGTAGGCAACAAGTTTCGAACTGCGTTTATATAAAAAACGTAAGAATACAAAAGATAATTATGGTTAGACAAAAAAGTTTGTATTAGAGGGACGTAAATTGTGTCAAAATCTATATGAATAGTAAACTTTTAATTTGCCAGCGCTTTGTAGCCTAGTGTATTTATTATTATTGTCGAATATTTAAGTACTTACATGGCAGTATTATTTTATCAATTTTATTCTACTTACTAATGTACTTTTTTTACATTCCGCAAATATGCTTATTTGTTTTTGTTTCACATAATATATTATATTAATTAAATGTTTTGTATTTGTATTATTCTAGTATAAATAGTAAATGAACATAGTCGCATAAAGCAAAGCGCGTATGCTCGTGAAAGTCAATGGAAAAGATGCAAAATTATAGGAAAACATCGTAGTGTTTTAAACCGTGTTTGAAAGAAGTTTATTTAGTGATTTTCGACGACAAACTAGTTAATCCTATGGACAACACAGATTACATGCAATATTAACCTATATATAGCACAACCCTATATATGCACAATAGATCAGAGTTGATCGCAGTGCTGGTGGCGTTGATCGCCCAGAATTAATTGGAAAAAAACCTAAATCGGCGTTACTAATTATTATAACCAAGCAATTAGCTAAGGCGAATCGCGCGGCGCACTTCGCGTTGTTCTCGCTAATAGCGGCACAATAAGTTTTGCTGAAATGGCCTTAAGGTTTGAATTTGAACATCGGCGACCTTCGACGATATTCGTATTGACAAATGTCATCGGCAATAGTCGGACATCGTCTCGGTACTAAACTCTTCTTGAAAAGAACTGGCATCTTCTAGAACATCTTTGTTCTAAGCGCCTTTAATGACAGAAAAATTGACACGATTTAGGTTAGGTTACGTTGTTGCATGTAATCTGTGTTTTAACTATAGACAACACAGATTACAAGCATTTTTAACCTAAATCATTGCATGTAATATAGCCATGTTGTATATGTATAGTATATGTTTGACCTTGCTTTGATCCGCATGCGTCATAATTTTAAAACCTAAAATTTAGCGGATTATAGATTCCCGCCAAAGAAAATGCCTAAATGCCTTCATTATAGATCATATATATAATCTATGGTGTCGTATTGAACCGTTGTTTGCATATGGTTATTTGTTATGTTATTACGATAAATGCTAGTATATAATTATTGTAAATAATATATGGTTCAAATGATCTGGGATTTGGTTATGGCTTGATTAAAACAATTAAGCAGAAATGAATTATCCTTACGCAGATGATAGTTTCCATGTGAATGTGAGTGTTTTATTAATGAATATGTTCAACAAAAACAGAACACATTTCATTTTAGACTTACCATTTTTATTTCCTGAATGGAATTCATCGTAATGGTGGTTTACACCTATACGGCAAATTAAAATACCAAGAAGAACATTATCATGCCAACATCATAATAAGACCAGCCATCAAAACAGTTTTAGCCCAAGTAAAACAGTGCCGATTAACTAACAAGGAAGATATCGAATATGCCCTTAAACCTTACACGAAGAATTTGACCTCTTATGAAAGTGAATTAGTACGAAAAAGAACACGTTATAACGGAGATAACGAGTTTGAAACATTTCTACAGATTCAGTACAATGCTGAAGAAAAATTTCACTTTGATGCAGATAGAATTTCGGAGGATTCTTGTATTGAGTTTGTTTTTGGGCAGAAAGACGACGTTTTGGAGCAGTTTCTCATGAGGAAGGGAATTAAAGGCCCATGTTGGTTACATATCGAGACATTCAGTGATCATGAAATACTTTCCCGTCCTGCTGAGATCTCGTGCACTGAATGTAATATTCGACTTTTAGAGATGGTTGGTTATGATTATGTTCCAGATTCACCTTCATTCATCGTTGCTTTCCTTGAAGTTTCAAATATACCAACAAAACATGGAAAAGTTGAACCTGTTCTTATCACTGTTAGTCAAACTGTTTGGAATGGGAACACTTTTTCTGGGGTTGAATTGAAAATCTGTAAGTTTAATTAATTCAATATAAGAGTCGACTGTCTATTTCGGATCTGAATCTTCTTACAATCTTGTATTATTCTACTATATTTAACAATTGATCAAATTTTAGTGTCTATTGATAAATCATTGACAACTGAATATGATGAAGACAAGAGTCAAATACAAATATGCTCATGTGGCAGAGATTTACTTGAAAAGCTACGAGAAATCTTAGGCGATTTCACCGATATTGTTATTTGTCCCAACAAGTCTTTTCTACATTACTCCAACGCAGCTCACCAGGTATTTCACGAAATTTTGATAAAATATCCCTTAATTGATCTTCAACAGTACGCCCGAGAGTTTTTCCCGGATCTAGTGGGAACTATAGACAATCTCTTTCAATATTTTTTACAAACTACAGCAACATCGCAAGGAATGGAGAGAGCAACGAATTTTATAAGACTTACAAGTGAAATGAATGTAATTTCAACGTATTTATTGATTGCCGAAGTTGTGGGATGTCAACTAATTGATGCTCCTACTTGCAGTCGCATGAAACGAGTCGAATACTTGTTAAAACATGAATTCTACCGACAAAATGCCGTGGTGCCAGAGAAACGTGATAAATCACGACCGCTGCAGGAAACAATTTGTGGCGGTGATGTACTAACACCAAATATTGGCGTTTTCCCGGATCTTTCTGTTGTCTACGACTTTAAATCATTGTATCCAAGTGTTATTTGCGAATTTAATATAGATTTCTTTGATGGCGAACAAATGATATTGCCAAATATAATGATTCGTCTACAGAGTCAACGTGAAACTATGTCACTGAGAGAACGAAACGAAGCAAGGAATGGAGGACAAATTTCTACAAGAAGTAGTTTTCTGAAGGAAATGGCGAATAGTATTGTTGGATGCTTAGCAAGTCAACATTGTCTTTTTTATCATCCTCTCTTGGCAAATTCTGTGACACAATACGGTAGAATGTTGTTGGGTAAAATTATAAAGGAAATATCGAATAAAATGACATGCACAGTGGTTTATGGCCATACAGATAGCGTTTTTGTTGTCATTAAAGGCGCTTATTACGAAGACGTTCTGGAAGATGCCAGAGCTTTTCAAGAAGAATTTAATTCAAGATATAGATATGTTCGACTTAAGTTAGAAGGTATATTTTCCAATACCATCATATTTGGGAAACAAATGTATGCTTTACAATATCATGATAATTATCCGAAAGAATTGAGGAATCTTTTGAGAGGTAACGATTATGAAACGGAGTTACCCTCGTGGGTTATTAGAGGTGCCTTTAGGAAGGACACTCCAAAAATATGCCATCAACTTTTCAAATATGTACTTGAAAGAATCGTGAGTAACCCTTTGAATTCAAATTCACTTGAGTTTGTAGAATATACAAAACAACTCTTGAAAAGCGACAACCTCGAAGATTATACAATTCATATACAGCTGAAACAATGTCCGTCATCGTATAACTCGGATTTGCCTTATGTGAATATCGTGAAAAGAAATAATCTTAGATCTTGTTCACCTTATCTGCAATTTGATTGGGTTTTATACGTGCTGTGCGAGGACGGTACTAAAAACAAAGCATCGAAGCGTGCTTATGACTTGAATGAGATTAGAATGAGAAACTTACAAATTGATAAAAATTATTACAAAACTAAATACATTCTTAATTTATATGAAACTATGCATTCAGTGGCACCGAAATATATCGATTTAGTTAAAATTAAATCGTTTTTAAAAGCTGGAAATGTGTTGCCAGCGGAAGTAAAACTATCATTACCCGTTTTTTATCAGAAGTTGCACATTTTATTATTTCATTTTCAATGTTTACAGTGTTTTGAATACGTCATACTGAAGAACAGGTATGTTTGTATTTATTTTATACATTGTCCTCATTGCAAAGAAAAATTTAGGTGGCCTGAACAAGCTGAGGAAATATGTAAACGTGTCGAAAAGGTGATTAAAAATGCAGAGAAATATTTAGAGCATATGAAGTTGTTAGCTGACATCAAATGTGAGAAAAATTTGGTCGAAATAGCGAAGAGAAAATTGTTTTGTTCAGACTGGCAATTTTATAAGCAGTTAGAATTATTGAAAACTGTTGTTATTGTAGCTAGTTTGGACTTGGATAGCGCAGTTATGCATGATGTGGTTAAGGCAAAAGATGAGTATTATGTGAAAAACCTATTTGATGATTTGTTGAATATGATTGAAGCTGCTTTACAGAAGCATTATGGAAAAGGTAAAGACATTATTAAATTAAGTGATTATTTTTGAAATAATAAGTGGTAATTTTTTTTAAATAAAATAAATCTATAACATGACGTGCGAATTATAGCAGGCAGGCAATTGTATTGAATTGTGATATCTGTGATTTAAGCAGACTTTTTTGTATCATGAAAAATCACGCCTAATATATGTTTTGTTACGCATAACACTATATTTACTTATTAATTGTAATCTTCGATGTTCACACAATATGTAAGTTTTGGTATCTTGATGTTTCCAAACTTTTTAAAGCTGCGCTCCCATTTTTAATAAACTTATTTGGCGGCCTGCATGTTTAAAAATATTTTCGTCGGGTCTTTCTAGGATCAGTTTTCATTAGAGTAAAGACAGTACATATTACTATCATCAAATGTAAATCTTCTCGCCCGTGCTGGATCATTCCTTTGACGAAAGACATTTAAAATGATTTGAAAATATTCTGCTTACCATGCATTTTGTTATTGGTGCCCAGCTTGAAGGTTTTAGTTGTTTTGTAGATTGAAATTATATGTCTTTCACAAATACAATGGTCTACAATGGTAAGTAGTCTTACTATTCGGGAAAGAAGCCGATCGATTCAATCTGCATGTAGTATGTAATCTTTCTTTAAGGATAGAGTCAATTTAGAATCAAGTATTGACAATCTATCAAAAGCAAAGTCATTTAAAGCAATGATAAGAAAGTGTTTATTAACATTTCAAAACTCGTCTCTGGTTGGAAACACCGAATATAGCCGAATACTCACTAGGGCCATCTAAGAAATTGCGTTGAACGAAATAAATTTGTTTCAAGGTCATTGATTGCTTCTCTATCTTATATTTTCTCTGACCGTAACTTTTAAACAAAAGTAAGGTTAAGTACTACAGGTTTAGATTTGCTACTACATTTCACGTGTAATCTCAAACACACGCTGTTTTGCACAATATAAATCGACTATTTATTCGCATTTGTAAGATGCTTAAACAGGAAAAAGAAAGTGTGGTGCTTCTAAACTCTGCTGATTTAAATAAACTTCGCAATGACAGTGAGGCTTGCGTTAAAGTTAAAAAATGCGTACACCACATTATACTTCATCCGTTTCATCTAGCAAATGTTAGCAACGCAATTAAAGAAATTTTAAATGAAGGAATTACAAAATACCATCAAGAGTAAGTTTTCATTCGCTAATATTCAGTAAACCTAATCATTAAAATTGACAGGTTCGAAGGAATTTTATTGGGCTATGAGAATATTAAACTCTTCGGGTACAAAGCACCAATGTACGATGATAAGTGTTATTTACACAAGAAAATCGAAGCTGAATTTTACATTTTCAATCCGAAAATTGGCAGCACCTTAACAGGAGTGGTGAATAGCAAGACCGAAGATCATATTGGTTGCTTGGTGCATAAATTGTTTAATATCTCGCTGCCGAGACCAAGTGATGGATATTGGTTGGGCGACAACGCATTAGTTGGGCAGTCTGTTCAATTCCGAGTAACATTTATGAATCTACGGGCGAGACTTCCTTATGTTCGAGGAGAATTACTGTAAGTATTTCTTATTTCTAGCAAATATAGAACATTTTGCTCTCAAGTATGAAATTTTAGAACATTGATGTCGGAAGATAGTGGGATTAGTACCAGTGACGAGGTGCCAGCGCTTCCAAAGAGTAAAATTTCGAGATTTACACCTTCTTACGATGCTAGTGAAAACGAGTCTGTTAAAAGGAAGAAATTGCTTAAGAGAAAGAAAGTCGAAGAATCGGATGATGACGATGAGGACAACGCTGCGCCCGAAGATTGGAGTCAATTTGAATCCGTTAGAGAGAAATTAAAAATGAAAAAAATGGAAGAGCTTGGTGGAGAAAACATTGGACCACATAAGAAAAAGGTGAAAAAGGAGAAGAAGCAAGTGAAGGAAGATAAAACAACATTAATTGAAGGTCTAGAACGGGAGTATCAGGAGGAATTAACAACCCTAAAAGAAATGTCTTGTCTCGATACCGGTGTTAAATTGAAAAAGAAGAAAAAAGCACACAAGGAACATTCTGAAAATGGCACTGACGGCGTAATTCTTAATAGTAGTGATATTAAGAAACAAAAGAAGCACAAGAAGGAAAAGCGGAAAATCAAAAAGGAGCAGAAGGAACGTGATCTGCTGGATGAAACTTTGCCGGATCTGAATTTAGATGCTCTTTTTCAAGATGATACGATCGATCTAAATTCATCTGTTAAGAGTGAACCTATTCAAAGTGACGATATTGTCCTCCCGAACGATCCCGAAATGGATGAACTTCTCAAAGACATCCCCAAGCATGTAAAGAAAAGCAATAAGGCCAAAAAACGGAAAATGGACAGTGCTGATGTAGATACTGATTGTGTGAATAAAAAGAAAAAGTGTCAGAATATCTAAATTAGATATATTTTTAAAATGAGAAAAATAAATAACATTTATAGCTTATATTTGTTGAATTGTTATTGGAAACATTAATAAACATCACATACAGGTATACTAAGAATGTAAATCAGTGGAAGTAGGAAATAAGGTAATAAGATTTATGGTAGAGGCCACGGTAAACCGGAAAAGTCTACTGGTCCACCGAGACCGGCATCCGCTTCAAGTAGACTCATTATCACTGCCATTGCGGCTTCGTCGTTACCATCAGTAGAAGGATTGTTCGTTGATGATGAGCGAACTGCGTCTTCCATCAATCCAATCACGCGACTTTCGGATGCAGGTAGAGTTACTACACTACCGCCTATATTGATACAAATAAACATAATTAATATTACAGTTAACAAAAGAAACTGAGCACATATTTCAACATTGAGATCAAATTATATAATCTTTCAGGAAACCGGAAGAATGAGTGTGGAATAGATGTCCTGATACAGGGTATAAGATATGAAAAAAGTCTAGTAAGAATGGAAGAAGAGCTTTTGGTGAGGCAGGTTTAGATGTTGGGAGTGATAGGGTGAATGTACGGAAGGGGAGGGAGAAGTAAGATTTATGAGGCGGTTCGGTTATCACAGACGGCGGCGGTGTGGCAGGTTTGGAAGAATGTTGAAGTCGGTAGAAGTGGTAATGCGGGTGCGTGGCTAGGAAGTGGAGGAACAAATTAGACAGGGTCACATTCACGTAAGGTCCTATAACCCGGGGTCTGGTACCCGAGAGAAACTTTGGGGAAGAGACCAGAATATATTGGCTGTAGGGAAAAATGAGCATCAGAAAAAGTGCAAGAGCGAGAGGGGATGGAAAGTGTGGATGGGAGAGGAATGTGAACTGTATGTGAATGGATGGGACATTTAGGAGCACCTAAATTTAGCAAGGAAAGAAAGAGGTATGCGAGAGAATGTGATCGTGACATATTGAAAATTTGTTTATACACATGTTCTTTATACATACCTGGATCTGAAAGATTTGTAAGTGAAATATTTCCGTGTTGCTGGTTGAATTGAGCTTCACTATGATACGTTTGCATAATTTGACTTTGATCTGCGCCGGACATTCCTCCACACGTCACGCTTGTAGATATTTGGGCTTCATTCACTCGCAATGGAGGTTGCAAAGTCGACTCGGCTTCCGAAATGGGTGAACTTCCTTCCGGCGAGTCTCCGCCAATCCGTCGCTGCAGATGTTGCGTATCCAACACTTGCTCAGCCACCTGTCGACCAATATTACTGGCCTCGACATGATCGTGTATGATGCGCTGAATCTCTTTGCCGGAAGTCTGCGTGAAAAAGTCGAAATTTTCGGAAATGTTTTCGGTGCGTTCGGCGGTGCTTTCAACGGTGCGCAAATCAGTGAGAATGAGACTGTTTTTGGCGATAACACATTCAATTTCCTTCGTCCATGGGTTTTTGAATGCCTTCCACTCGCTTTGCAAGCGTACAAAGCCTTCGTCCTTCGTTCGGAAACGATAGACTCTGGTGGTGACTCGTTCGTTGTTCTGCAATGCAGTTTTGTGGTACTCGGAAAGAGTTTGTATATCGTCGTTGTGGTAGTATTCGTACATGCTTGTACCAAGAAGTTCTTGTGGTAAGAAACCCAGGACGAGAGTGGCACGCTGGTCCACAAAGAGAAATTTACCGTCTAGGGCATGTCGTGATATAAATTGTACGTTTTTCACATTGGGTCGAATTTGTGTTGATGAAGCAATTGTTGATATTTTCGGAAGTATGCGGCCTACTGCTACAAGGCAGGAGAGATTAAACGAATCTCCTTCACCTTCATGTTCTTCGACACCTATTTTTGCCGGTGCCCATGATTTTAAGTATCCCGTACATTGAATTACGTTGAATTTTTTATCTATAGAGAGATATGATTAAGAGAAAAGTGTCCAATGTCATTTCGCACTCATTTCGGTATGAAAGAAGGAGGAAAGAAAAAGAGATATTAAAGTGTAATATTAAATGTTATTACCAGAACATTGTTTGTTCTTCCTTCGATGGCACCCAGTGGTCGTATCTGCTTCTTCCTTAACATGTGCTGTAATTTTGCATTTCATACGACAGAAAAACGAACGTCTTGCACCGGGACACATTCGGGATATCCCTGGTGGCAGATCGGTTTTGACGGGCAACATGGCTAGACAAAATTACGAAACGAGTTACTGTATACTTAATAACACCTTTATATATGTAATATATAATTTAATATATAATATATAATTTAATATATAATACATAATTTAATATATAATTTAGGGTGCATACCACCTTCATTACTCACTTTTTGCATCAATTAAACGTTCACGGGGATTTAAATCAGACGAAGAAAGTTGTTCTTTCACTTTAGCGACGTCCTTCGGATGAAGAATGTCGAACAGACTTTGTCCTAGAAGGTCACCCTGTTAACAAATTGCGTACATCAAGCACAACGATAAACAAACCGATGGTAAAACAATAGAATAATGCTTAATTACCTGGGAATAATTTAAAACTTTTGCAACTGATTCAGAAACATACAGAATACGTCCCCGGTCACATCCAACCACAAAAAGAAATCCGTCAGCTGCCTACAGTTAAAAAAGATTAAACAAATACCTTCACATCGCCTGTACTTGTTGCATTACCTGTAAAATTAAATGTTTCAATTCTTGGTCGGATAAGAACGACGGTTTGTAATGTCCTTCAGTGTAAGAATTTACGGCGCCGCGAATGGTCTTCAAATGCTGTACGGCCATCCTGAGGACGGTTAATTTGTCCAATTTTCGCGACATCGCATGACACATTGGTACAATCGATGATAGTTCCGTGATGTAAGTATTCATTTTATCACGACGACGTTTTTCAATTTCACTGTGATTTTGCCTAATAATAAATACCAATAAACATTAAAGCAAATTTATGGGTAACGGTATTTTTTTTGCGCGGGAGACGTGAACGTTTACTCTTGAGAATGAAAGTAAGTTGAATTGTGCAATGTCAAGTATAATGAACGGTTTACTTATGTTGATTATCCAGTTAGAGTGGAGGATAGCAAAAATTGCATTTGCTCTCTATTGCCTTCGACTGTATTTACTGAATTTCTTTGCGACCTTGATACATGACTCTCTCGTGCGTACATGCAGGGCTTCTAAATCTATTACCTCATGCGTTTACACCACTCATACATTCCCAACGATTACCGTAATATTATACTTTATTTCTTAATGATAGGATCGTAAGTTTACGGAATGTTTGAAAATGAAATGTTTGCAAAAATGAAATGTTTGCGAAAATGAACTCACTTCTTGTTGTCATCAACACTCTTGTTCGATTTCATATTCGTATTGACGTCATCGTCGAAATCATTCGGATCACTTTTAACAAAACAAAAGTAATGGTAAACAATGGTTAATTAACATTTGTTAGGGGTAGGTATACATATACATATTGCCATCTTGGGAAATTAACAGACGCCGGCGTAGGTGCAGCGCGAAAAGGGGCAACGTTTTGTAGTTGTAATTACTTGCTATTCGCACCTTTGATGCATACGTTTAGGGCTTCACTTTCGGAATTTCCCCGTCTCGGAGATTACGACACTCAATCGACAAGATGCAGGCAATTAACGTACGTTTACGTAGCGTTGATTTGTCTAAAGAATCGTGTTTACACGCGCCCTTTTGTTTATAGCAAAAAGTTTATGTAAGTTTTCATTAATATACAAATCAAAATAGCTTCGCAATGATGTATATTCGAACAATGAGTTTTATGCAAAAAAATTAAGTAAAATTTTATAAAAATTTGTGCTTACTTGTATGATGATTTTCGTTTTCTGCTCACTGATGTAGTTTGCAATGTTTGCACATCCGCAATTGTGCTTTCAATCGTCTCCAAATCGGTTCCTTGTGGTTCATTTTGATACAAACTTGAAGAACAGGGATGTCTAAACAAACGTTCAAATCTACTGATTGCTAGATGGCGTGCACGTAAATAATGTATATTCTTACTCGACCATATTTGATAGTTCATAGTAGTTGGATTGATAGTTAGTCTGCTGCTGTTGCTGAAGATTCTGCACACTAACAGGCTTCAATTCCTCGAGCGTCATGAAGTCGCGGCGTTCGTCGGGCACTTGCAGCAGTAGCTCTTGCACTGAGAAATTGCGCGCCACCATTATTGCACTTTCCCTACCTCCTAACGATATTTTCTTAATAGATACAATTAAGTTCTAATGCTGTATAGAGCGAATGTTGTGCGGTTGTTGTGCGATGTATGCGACGATCGCGCGAATACCTGTTGACCTTAGCGGTTCGAAGCCGCGCGGCGTTTTAATTCTTTCACCCTACGGAACGCGCCACTACGGTGATAGATTCGCTACGTTGGAGTAACCCTCGTGACGCGCATGTTTCCCCCTTTCCCTCCAATCTGTACGATTCAATCTGTACACGAAGTATTTGTTATATATTGAAATATTACTACTCTACGAAAACGTGTACATGTCGAATTTGTCTTAATATGCGGGCCATCGATATTGATAAGTGCACTAGAGCTCTTATAATTGAGATATCAATCTGGCATTATCATCAGTACATTAAGAAACTCTTCTTCTATAATGTCTGTAAATATAAAAATGTACCGTCATGTATAAATGCCAGAAATTTTTTAAATTTATAGAATGTAATTTACATGTTTCTATATGGGCCAATCAGCAATTTTTCACACCTTTTGATAGTGGATTTTCTTGTGACGTAATAGTGATATCAACCTGAGATAAAGATCATTCGATTAAGCAACTCTTCTTCTATTAGATGTAAAAGTATAAAAGTTTCGCATTATTTACAAATATCCGAAATTTTCAAATTTGTAGGCTATAATTCATGTTGGTATATGGGCGAATCAATCACCAACTTTACCAAATTTTCCATAGTGGGTTTTCTTGCAACATAATTTTTATATTAATCTGGGATTAATGTCATTTGATTAAACAACTCGTCTTCTATCAGATGTATAAATAAAAAAATGTACCGTCATTTATAAATGTCCGAAACGTTCAAATTTGTTGGACAGAATTTACATGGCGGTATAGAGGCGAATCAATAAATTTTCAAAAGGGGATTTTCTTGCGACGTAATTATAATATCAATACAGGATTAACGCCATTGTATTAAAAAACTCTTCTTCTATAATGTGTGCAAATAAAAGAAAATTTAATTATTTACAAATATCCGAAATTTTCGTATTTGTAGGTCGTAATTTTCATGGTGGTATATGAGCGCATCAACAATTTTACCAAGTTTTCGATAGTGGGTTTTCCTATGAAGTAATTGCAATATCAACGTGGGATTAACATCATTCGATTAAACAACTCTTCTTCTATCAGATGTACAAATATAAAAATGTACCGTCAATTATAAATGTCCGAAATTTTCAAATTTGCCAAAATTTTCGTTATTGTTCCAAAATACTAGCACTGCGCACAACAGTAGATTATTTAGACATTAAAAATTGACAAGACATGCGGCAATAATTACATGCCCAGAGAAAGACACGCATCTATTTTATTTGCGTAAAGAATGAATCCTTACGCCCGAATGAACACCAACCTGCATCCGACAGATATCCCCGTCATACACATCAAACGCACGCTCTGTGTTTCGTATGCATATTGTTATTTCATTGAATAATGTCGAAACCAGGCATATCAATAACAATTATTTGTACATTCGTACGTTGATGTAATACAATTTCAATAATATGATTTAAGTCACCCTCTTTAACAATCTCTCTACCGTCTTTCTTCTTATACACTGTATTCCTCTTATTGGAATCAATATTCCTCATTATTCTGACGCATAGTTAAAAAATATAATTAACTGACTCTCTCGTAAAGATGATGCTGCCATAGTTTTTCTTCCTTTTTAAAATAAATTGCGTAATTGTTACCTGTCTCCTTGTCGCCCCGAGCAACCCTTCGTTATCAGAAGGATCAAGTGCGTCCACCTGGACCTAGACTCTCAATTACAAATCCCCAACACTATTCTACGTTCCTTACAGAATCCTTTGCCTGTACGGAGTCGGATTGGATATTGTATAATGTCGTTGACGTTTTGTCCCCAGGTGTGACTATCACATTACATTAATTTACGCTTCGGTTTCGCAAGAATGGAAAAATATATCTGCAAGATAGATCAGATTTGCTATTCAACGCACACAAATTGGAAAGCTTGTTATTTGGTGATTCGAATTGATACAGTTTATATGTGTAGCTCTTTTAATCTGAAATAATCATGCGGATTACAGTGATTAGTGCTTTTGTCATGGGCCGATTGTGAGGCCATATGGCCAATTAACGCTGTTTGAGAAACATGATAATAAACAACAATTTGTTGAGCCCTTGGTTCCGTTATGAATCCTATTGACATTTTTTAATTATTTAGTTAAATAAAAAGACATGTCTTACTTTGTGGAATTATTAAAATGTGGCAAACAATGATTTAACTTAATAATTTAACATTAGTTATGAAGCAGAAGCGCTAATATAAAGCAGAACGTGTACACCAAAATTCCAAACACCAGACAATCTGGAACAAGTGGATAACTTCAAGTATTTGGGCGCAAATATCAGAAGCAAAGGCCAGGAAGACTCTGAAATCAAAGCCAGATTAATGATGGTAAATAAAGCGTATGTCTCACTGACGAGCATTTTTAAATCCAATGAGGTACACAGAGATATAAAGATTAAGGTGTACAAGACAATCATCCGGCCAATATTAACGTATGTCTGCGAAGTATGGATCCTGACTGTAATGAACGGGGCAAAGATTGGCGCCTTCGAAAGAAAAATACTGCGTAGAATTCTAGGTCCTGTAAGGGAAAATGAAAGATACAGGAGGCGGCACAAAAAGGAATTCTCTCAGGCTTTGAGAGACGAACCAGCCTCTACATACATAAAACTGCAACGCCTTCGGTGGGCCGGCCACATCATAAGAATGCCAGAAAGTAGAATGCTCAAGCGAATAATGAACGGCCAAATAGTGGGAAAGAGGCCGGTTGGAAGGCCAAGGAAGAGATGGGAAGATGAAGTGAACCACGACACAATACAGATCCTCAAAATAGGTGGATGGAAGAAAGTTACACAATACAGGGAAGAATGGTGGAGGAAGATAAGGGAGGCCAAGGCTCAAGCTGGGCTGTAACGCCATAAGAGAGAGAGAGAGAGAAATTAGTTACTTAGTAATGAACACATGCATTATATCTGCAAGCGCCGACGATGGATAAAAAACAATTGTACAGTCGAGGTGTGGATCAAAGGAGCAAGGCAGGAAAGTACGATGGGATACGAATGTATGAGGTGTATTGTGTCAGGATGGATTAGATACTTGGAAGCATAGAGCGAGTGAATGTATGATTCTGGATGAGAGGTGGAAAAATGGGTAAGATTGGAAGGTCGGGAATGTTATTTGCTTGGCGAAGGTGCGGAGAATGTGGAAATGAAGAGACGTAGAAGGGCTGTGTGAGTGTTCACAATTCTGCGGTTTGTATGATGTTATGAAGTCTCCAGACGGGCTACTAATAAAGAAATAGGCTAGTGTCAAAGATTCAATGCTTGGTCCGGTAAGTCAGATTTAGATTAGATTGATCGGGTGAGACTGTTAGAGTAGGATGTGATTATAGATAGGATATCTTTTTTACTTACAATTAGCTTGAGATTTTCTGACATTTGGTGGTTCGAATCGTAACTCCGGTTTAAACCTGGCAATACGGTTTAAGCCACGATGAAATGTGCTTCGTTTTCAAAGAAATATGATACCTTGAGCATTCGAAACAATCCAGTGCATTCACTATCAATAGTTCAGGATTCCACGAAGAATCAGACAACAAACCTTTGTTCTTTAAAATAACTCGGAGCTAATCATTTTATCCTCTGAAGAAGATCCAATCCCACGAAGCGGACACTGCAAACAACTGTTCGCGGATCTTTTGACCGGGACTGCTAACGTGGTCCTTCCAACAAAGTTCGAATCTTCAGATAATCCTCCTCCAGAACATTTCCAACCGGAATTCGTTTTAAACAACGAGTTTTACTAATAAAAGAAGAGAAAATAATCGGTCCTTTCATAAATATAATGACATTTTTCAAATTTGATCGTTCAAATTCTTTATTTAATGAACTCCATATGTTTTAATATTTATAATATAATAGTTATATTGATATAATGTATTAATTTGTAGCTAGCCAGATATCTGAAGTGCAGTCACCCCCAGGATATCTGAAAACAAAAGTTTGATTAATAATCACCAGTTCTTTATTAAATTCTCTAACTTACCTCATCTCATGAGCTAGCACTGGTCCATCTGGACCAATTCCGAAATCAACAAGGAAGTTTGTATCCAATTTCATGCCTCCATTGACGACATCCACGTCAAGTTTAACAATATAACTGCCATTCGCGACACTTTCTGGGTAAAACTGTTTGTCCCACGGCGAAAAAAGACTATTACTGATATACAAACGCTTGCCATCCAAAGACAGTTGCATCATCTGAGGTCCCGCAAACAAACGCTTGCCTTTGACAACCACCGGCTGTGGTGGCGTCTTTAATTCCTCATCATCAATTACTTTAATCGAGGAATCGGATAAAATCTTGCCGCCCAAGAAAACTTGACCGGTTAGTTTCGGATTTTCCCGATCGGTGATGTCATACTGACGGACATCGCCATGCAGCCAGTTATTTAGATACAAATATTTATCATCCAACGAGATAATAATATCCGTTATCATGCCCTGAATATGTGGAGTTAACCAGCCCTCAACTTTTTTCTGTTTGACATCAATGGCTTTATGCGCCCCCCAGCTACCGTCGTCCTTCTTGTAGAATCGGTAAATGTTTGCATTAACGGCCGAACCCACATATCCCTGAGGTTCCTTAGGGTTGTGCAAGAAGCGTACTTCCAGTGGGGCACAGCCCTCCACGCCAAGGTCGATAGTTTGCTTCAGTTCCCGGGTGCTCCATTTGTAGAAATTCAACGCAAAACCGTAAGCATCGCGGTTGGTCGCATCCGCCAGTTGGAAACCGCGCTTAAACACTTTCGGAGCTGCCCATTCGGATGACACCATCACATCGTGATATGGTTGGTACCAGAAGTCATAGCCATACTTGGCCACTTTACTGCTATCGCCGTTGGTCTTAGTCCAGGTGCCTTTCAATTCAAACGTCTTGGAATCGATTAGAACAAAGTCGCCTTTTCCATTACCGTCTTTATCGCCCATGGTTGAAATCATAATTTCGCCTGTAGCTAGACAATGAGCGGTGTGTGGAGCAGAGCAGTTAAACGAGCGCATAACTTCGCCAGGGATGGCGTGATGTAGTGTAGGCGCTCGCGGGTTCTTTCCGGTGTCCACAAACAACACCCGATCAGAGTTGAGGCAAGGTAGGACTAACTTATCGCGTTTGAGAGTCTTGTCGCAACAGCCTGTGCTTTCATGGCAACTGGAGCAAACATTCCAACCACTGTGATGAAGTTCATCATTCTCCTGTCCAGTGTAGAGACGATGAATGATCTATATACAAAAATGTTTATCGAAAATTAGACAAACATGTCCTAAATTTTTATATTGTTAAATAAATCATTTTAGAGGTATGTTGTTATATTGGTATACTTGGCAATAGGTTGGCGATTTCGGATCTACGTCAACAGTAGCCAAAAAATCAGTTTTCGTCGGGGATTGATTCGGTTGAACACAAACAACATAGAGCAGTTCTTCCTTCGGGCCATTTTTCATAGCATCGAGGGGTGTGGCATAGCCAAGTTCTAGAATGCAAATATTGCCCTGTTATGATGATTTCATTATTATGGAACGTATAATTTTTTAGATAAAGTTCAAGAGTGGAGTGGAATATTTGTATCAACTTCCCAGTAGGAATGCCACCAGATGTTTATTTTATATTGGTTCATGATTATATTGGTAAAAAACTGATAACCTCATGGTAACAAAGTTATCTAATCAACATAATTGAATTATGTTGGTTAAACATTTACAAAATAAAAAAGAATTGTATAAATGACTATCAAAAGTATTATTATCATCCTCAACAAAATAATTAATGAATATGAATAATTCGTTTTTGTTCGTTTTGAGTTTACCGAGCATTCACTGCTATGGCCATTAGCTCTATTCAATGATTTTTCAATGTAATTAGTCATAGTAGAAGCTAATACTATTGATAAGAAGAAGAATTCATTTTACTATACATTCTCAATTGAGAATTGAACTCGGGACTTTCTCACAGTACCTCTGTGCCACTTTGTTGGAATATATTGTTTATATTTTTTGTATATAATTCGTTTATATTTAATTTAAAACGCCAACTTATTGAAAAATACTAATATCGGCGGTTGGTTAAACATTTCGTTAAAATGTATTCACAATTGTACTCACTATTAATAGTGCTAGATAAAAACTAAAACTTATGAAAATAACTATAATACAAACCAAATATAATAACATAAACAAACCTTGTGAAGCCATTTTAAAGTAGTTGTTATATCACAAAACAAATGTATGGAACTATCCGCCACGCGTCAACAACGAGAGACGACTGGCATAAATCGGTGCCGGTACCGGTGTCTGGTTGATAGAGTCGGGGCACTTGTACAACTCGAAATCAGTGTTAAGTGACGTATTTCACAGTATAACATTGACCTTGCTCAGTCATTTCCAGTAAATCATTTAAGTGCGATTGCATTAGAACATAATGATCGCTAGCATCATTTGATCCTGATTATGGCGAATCAAAAACTTGTGGATATATAAAATAATCACGAAAATGCCTGATTTCTTGAAACCCTCGAAAATACACGGGTAAGAAGTTAGCGGCGACTCTTCCAACAGCGAGACAAAATAGTCCCATTTAAAATTAAAATATCCCGTAATAAATTGACATTCGATACTGAAGCTGTTAATATATTATAGATTGTGCTAGTGCAATTAGATCCATAGCCTTCGTTTTGTAATATCAGGTATTGGTGGTATGTAATGATCCCTTAAAGGTGGATGTCTCTAATGACATTTAACATTCAGGATAAATTGTATTTGATAACAAGTATTCAACCGAAAATCACAAAAAAAAATTCAACAAATGCGCAGATGTAAATATCATTCAGATTGATCATATGGGGAGTAAGTTATTGGCAATTAACAATAAAAGGGTTAGAGATTACTCGGCGCTCCATAAAATCATATTGTGTTTGGTATCTATCGGTAGATAATAAAACGAAATTGTAATTATATATAATAATTTTAAATGAGACAATTTTGTCTGGCTGCTAACTTCTTATTGGTCGAAAATACTCTTGTAGGATCGGAGTTCGGATGCAAGTATGTTTTATTTCTAAGTTTTGCATCTTATTGTTAGAAACGGGACCACTTGACTGGGGTACTTTAATGTAGGAGTTAGTTGGAGTGCCGAAGCACTAACCCAACCCAAGTCAACCAAGTTATGCTCAAGACTCAATGCCCAAAACAAGCTAACAAAAATCGCTACTCGATATAACTCTAAACATGGGGATACCTACCACTCGTATACATATGGCATCAATTCATTTGAGAAATTTTACGAGAATACAAGAAATCAGTACAGGAGATAACTGATTGTGAGCTGAATCACTGACGTGACTTTAGACCAATAAAATAAATTCCTCTAGCACAAAATTTCTATTTTCGCAATGACCATTCAATTGCTTTTATTAATTTCGTATTTTCATTGCCAATTTCCGAAATTGGTAGGTAAACATTACAAAGACGATAAATCAGTTTCACATTCTTCTTTCCGTGTACCAATGTGTTCATTCGCAATTGCTATCGAGGTATAATCAGTTTTACTCCTACCTCCTTTCCTACCACGTATGTAGTGAACAACTGGTGATAACAACTCATCTGGTACTTCACGTGGTCCTTGCGTTACATAACTCACACCTAAACCAACAATTAAAAAAATAATGATTCCTATTAAAGTATAATAATAATGACTTATTTTATATAAGTAAAATATCGGTGGTTCTTCAGTTATGACTCCGTTCATTGCTGTCCTATCAAATTGCGTAGAATTAACGAAACATCGTTCGGTTGATAGATGTTTCGTCAAAGTACGTAAATATCCTTGTTTCTTATACCATTGAGCGCCTATAAACATCCAGCCAACGATGAAGGTTGTCCCTAAAATGCCTGCCAAGGCGCCCTAGAAAATACTTGAAATAGTTTACGTTAGAATTTAGTTTATAAAATACCGAGGAACCTTGGAATTGGCGCCGGGACAGAGCATGCCCAAACTAAATAATCCCACAAAACTTCCGGCAGCCACTCCTGAAATGCTAATGGCAAGTGGTAAAATTGGTCCCAGTTGGGTGACTAACATGGCCACTGCAGCAACCTGTATTCCTATAAGTACAACTAGTAATTTCATAATAAATGCCGTTCGAATGCTGTGATTCTCTTCTGGGAAATAGTCAACAAGGAAATCTTGATATACGGATGCTGATGCTGAATTTAAAGCAGCTGATAATGAACTAAAATGTGAATATTACTATATATTCAGTAGAATAAATAGTATCAGGTAAAATGATCTTATTACCTCAAACCCGTACAAAGCACACCTGAAATAAATAAACCAGTGAGTCCAGGTATTCCTGATGCGATGTCAGAGACGTAGAATGGCACAAGTTGATCATATTTCGTTATTAACCCTGCAGTATAAGGATCACAGTCTTTATACCGAGCAAAAAGAATTAAACCTATTAAGACCACGAGCGCTTTTACTGCAATTATTCCAAAGCCGAAAAGAAACATTGCTCTGAAATTTGTTCATCAATATTTATAAGGAACATAAATTGTTAGTTGCTTACTGTTGCGCTTTTTTCAACGTAGGTAGCGATAAAAATTTTAGAACACATTCTTGGCTAGTCGTCATGCGAAGATAAAAAAGTGTCCAGTGCATAAATACTGCAAATGCAGCTTCTCTTGCCGTTAAATTAAAACTCCAACTGAAAATACGTATTAGTCTTACATAAATTTATTGTGGGTCACATTACTCGAGCGCAAGACGTTCTCCTTGTTCTGCCACTCGGAACAGATTGCTTAAACCACCAATGCGTATCAACCCCAACACAAAAACGATAAGAATCGCACCCATTGTCAGCGTAAATTGTAGTGTATCTGTCCAAACAACGGCTTTAATGCCTCCAATTGTCGTGTAAAAGATGCAAATTGAACAAATAACTGGTATAACAAGGTATAAATTTATTCCAGTTGCTAATAAACATAAGTAAAAATCAGATATATGTTTAGGTGGTGGTTCTGTCCATGAAATGTTATACGGTCGCCGTCGGGATCTTAGCTCTACGAGAAAATTGGGCTAGCACATTTTTTTTTAGATGGGGAATTACTGTTTCGAACTGTGCGGGAATTTTGGAGCTATTTTTATGTATAGCCAAGTTGAGCGTTATTTAGTCTAGAGATAAGACGTTTTCATGTTTTGTTGTCTTGTAGTCAATCTCATTTTTACCAACTCTGGGACTTTAGGCAAAAACTCATATCTTTAGTTTTTGCCTAAAGACCCAGATAGACAAAACGGTCCCGGGGTAGTTTTGAAGTGGTTGGCTGTGACCCAGTACATTCACCGCGCTACAAAGAAAGCCTGCCACCTCAGTATACGTCCCCCTTTAATTAAATCACATGTGTAGCGAGAAGCGTGATGTTATTTATTAGGTATTATTTGGGGCTGCTTAACAACTTGGCAGGTGTCTACTTCAATCTGTAGCGCTGTTCTCCTGTTCTAGGCAGTACACACAGTTCCACTGAACGGAACGTTTGGGTTTCAATAACGTTCCTATTCTGTTACTTCACACCTGGAGCTGGTAGCTCACTGACCTGTATTAATATAAACTGCTCCAGCAGGTTGGAGCTGATGTTGTGGTAGCTGTTGACAACAAAATGCATACCATGAGGGCAGCCTTTTTATGAAACGCGGTAAACCCTACGGGTGTTCACTGTGTTACACAAAAGGGCCGCCGACATTGTTCGCGACAATTACGTTAGAAAGTGCTAATTATTGAACCATATTTAGCCCAATTTTTTCGTTGGGCCCAGATCACCTCGATAATATTATAAATACCTTGAGAATAAGCTAAAGATGGTACATAAACGACAATGGAGATGTACAAAGTATAATTCAAATAAAATAGACATGAACACGCTTTTCTGGTGGCTGTATTGAAGCGCAAACTCAAATACTCATAAGTACTCTTCAATTGCAGCTGATGGAAAACAGGTAAATACACAAAAGTGTAGACGAAACTCACAAATAATATTGAGACGATGCTCAACGCATATGAACTACCATATTGATACACGTCTGCTGGTACTGCTGTCAGTGTGATGCTGGATACATGACTAAACACAAGAAACAAATATTGATCTGTCATTAATGAATTAATTGCAAATACAACTGAAAGTATTACCTGGCAGTAAGGGACATTGCCACAGGAAAAACAAACATCTTTTTGTTTCCCAGATAGTATTCATCAACAGTCTGTTTACTTTTCTTAGCAATTAAGCTAAAGTAAAGACCAATGGCAATACTTGCGAGTAATAATATTGTAAACAAGAGATGATCGAACCATTGGAAATAAATTCGTTCGGTTATAGATTGTGTGGTGTTCATTTTGAAGCAAATAGTTTCACTAAACTAAATTATAATGAGCTGTTGTATATGTAGGGAGTTCAATGTTCCTGAAGATCGAAGTTTAGGATATGTTTGAATTATTTCTAAGGCGTTGTTCACGTTAAAAGTGTGATGAAGCTTGCTTGTGTTCCTAAATTTCAGGCTCAGTCGTATTCACACTGGGAGGGACATGAATTCGATTCCAATCTCTACCAAAATTTAAGAAATAATATGTTAACTTTTGAATCGCCAGCTAGTTTCTGATCTTCCCTGGTGGTGCTGATTGATCTGACATTTAATTTGATGATGAGGAAGTTATCCAAAAAATTGAAATGAAGCTAATCCTCGAGGAATGAAGTGGTTTGAAGCAATCTAGCAAATCAACCTATATCCTTATAGATGTATTGGTCAGAGAATTACGTTTAAGAGCTTTGCGCCGACAGTGTGAACAGTCGTTCAGTCTAATTTCTTTCAATTTAGCCACGCTCCACTTGATTAGTTGTGAGCTTATTCATAATTAATTAATTCGACGCTAGGCGAATGCTAGTTTGAATTATCAACGAAGTCAAGAGCCGTAATAAAACATGTTTTTACAATATGACTAGAACCGAAACATATCTTACAAACGCAGACGTCCTATATCCGAAAAGTACAGATTCACAAGACAATTAAAACCCCAAACTGTGTCACTATAAACACGCAAAAAAACTTCTAATTGGAAACTTCCACTTTGTAATAATCAGTTTCTTTATGAGTTGTTTTTGTTTATTGGTTTCAAAGAATTAATGAGACCATTAATAATACAATGCATGCGAGACTATATAAAATTTTTCTTTGTTTATATTAGGAACCGTTATGATCTTAGCCCAACTAACAAATCGGGATAGCATAATTTTTTAACTGGGGAATTTCATGGGAAAATGCTAATTGATCTGAATGAAGTCACCACATGTAATTAACATTATTTTTCGACCGACCCTTCGCGAGTTTCAGTATTAGTGAGCTTAAAGATTACAGGTAGTTGCATTGATCTATTAATATTCCATTTTTAATCTATTACTTATTAATTACCAGCTAAAACAAAACTGAAAGTCGAGTAGAATCGGTCGTAAACCAAACGGGGATAAGCTTTCTCAGCATGTTTACGTCTCGATATCGTTAAATCGCTGGCACACTAAAATAATAGATTGTTTACTGAAATAAGTACTTGCCTAATTCTTTCGTTGGGCAAAAATCACGGCGGATTATTTGGAAGGAATATTGTTATAGAAATTTGATAAATATAAGCCCATTCCTTTACCGGGAACTAAAAATATTCTTTATGAAGTTGTTGCGGAGATTTAAAAAAAGTATTTTTTCTAAACTTAGAATGATCCATATATCTAGAAGCCCTACAAACATTCTATCACCAGGTAAACTGATATTATGGACAATGTATATTAGAGTTACACGACGCACTGTTAAAATTAAACAATACCTTGCGTTGGGTTACTCAAGTAACTGATCCTTCTTAGCCCACCATGCCTAGCGGGCACTATATAAATACGGGGGAAAACTGTCGTTTACTTTACCACAGCTACCGAGAAAATGTACGCGGCAACAAGTGTGAAACGACAGAAAGTTTCTCGTGAAGCAACCCGGCCAATTGAGGACCTTGAAGTATTCCCAGGTAGAGCATTTTCATTTTATTTACTGTCAGTTCTATGCTATTTTAATGTACCAAACTGTGCAATTAAAGGAGCATAACATTTAAAAGTTGGTCTTATCAGCTCCAAAATAATCTTTTGATTCACGACTATTTTTTACTATAGTGAACATAGTGGTTTGATAATGGTGTAACATTTGAACAGTACTATATTATTATAATAACTATAACTAACTATAATAAACTTATAATATTATAGTTGTAAAATATTAATATTTATTGCAAAAAAACAACAGGCCCAGAGTTGATTGCTAATAACAATAGAACGTATACCTTTTCGTTTCCTAAGGTATTGGAAGAACTGAATATAAACCTGACTTGACGTTTTCATGTGATGATCCCATCCATTTTCGATATTACAATGCCATGGAGAAAATTAATGGCCGAACTATGGAGGACTGGTTACGTCCTTCCGTTACCTACAATCTGAACATGTTTCAATTTGTACAGCCACCATCGTCTCTTTTCAAAATTTCCGAATCTTTTAATTGTCGTACTATGGATACAGCCAAGAAAAATATTCGCGCAATGTTTGAATTGTGCCTGAAAGCGGGTATTAAATTTTGGTCCGGCTACGAGGATGACCTCGTCCCAGACGGCGATTCATTTGAAGAAACACAAGCTAATTATGATCAAATTGCTGAATTGCTTAACGAGTACCAACAAAAAACAGGTATCCGACCTCTTTGGATCGGGGTCTATTTTCGCAATGGCAGGTAAATTATGTGCAATATGACAGACGATGTAAGTATCAGAAAATTGAATAACATTCCTTTTAGATACGTTAATGGCGCAATGACAAATCCAGATGCAAATGTTCTCGCATATGCTGGTTATGAAACGAAACGTGCCCTCGACATGGCAAACAAACTGAATGCTGAATGTTTCCTTATCAACGGTCATCGTGAAAATAATGACAATTCGCTGCATATGGATCTCATCAAAGACTTCAAGCATTACGCACGTTTTCTTAAACTTTTGATTGAACATCGTGATAAGATTGGCTTCAGAGGGCAATTACTTTTTGGAAGTGATTTTCAAAATGGCGGACAAAATTTGGAAAGTCCATATTATACTGATAACGCTTTTAATGCGATGTTAATGTTGAAGCATTTGAATAACGACCGTTACTTTAAAGTAAACGTGCGTTGTGGGCACGTTTTCAATATGGCAAACGCGTAAGTATGAATCAACATAATTTTGTTTCAAAATACGGACGGGTACAAAACAAAATTCCATACAATCTATTATAATGTAAGTCATAAACATAACCTACAGATTCTATAACCTTTTAGATATGGATGCCTAGGTTGCATTGAGGTTAAACACAATGAGGACCTGAAAGACATGGCAAATATCACACAATCTATGCGCACAATCATCGAGAACGGTGGTTTGGGCCCGTTTGGTGTCACGTTTAACTTGCCACTTTACAGAAACCTTTATATAGAACCAAAAGAAGTGATTGAGTCCTACGTGAGCGCGTTAGATACATTCGGAAAAGCACTCAGACTTGCTGTTAAGCTCACAAACGACGCATCGATCAACAAACAGCTACAAACGCGTTACGCCACATATCAGACAGGATGGGGTATGAAATTCATGACTTTAGAGGCATCTTTGCTGGAGTGCGAAGAGGTGGTTAAACGTTTGCAAGAAACTAATACGACTTGTAACATAAACAAGTCCAACCATTGGTTCAACGTTTTACAGAGATACGTCGACGCACAAAGCTTGAAGTAATATTCTTCTACTCCTGTGGTGTAATGTATACATTTCAGTATCGTTTTGACTAAGAAATTATTTTCACATACAATAGTTGTAGAAAAAGTATAGTGTACAACTCGCATGGAATACCCTTTCCCTCCCTCGTAAGAGTTTCAGCACTCGTCTTCTTCTCATACTCTTGAGGAAACGGGTACCAACCCATGCTTGTTGTACAATATTGATTTCCGCATATTTTCCATATAACCATCTGCTTCGCTAGCAAATCTTAATGTAACAACAAAGGAAAATTATCAGCACATTTTGTATTCATTATTCAATAAAACGTTATCAAATGACAAAATACATAACAAAACACAAACAGGGGCAAAACAATTATTTGGTTTTCACTGGACATTGCCATTCTGCCCTGCCAATAATACTACAACAATTAAATTAAAATTTACACTATAAATCAAAACAAAAATGATTTCAAAGCATTTCAAAGACGAAAATGTATCTAATTAAGTAGGATTTTGTGTAGCATTATGTAGGCGTCTGACTGTATGAATGTATGTATGTGTTAATAGGTCTCAACACAATTCTTTTAATCAGACTAGAAATTGAAACTTATAATCGAAAACGTGTTACTATCACAATCCAACTATTTGTATGTCCTTTCTTTGTTTTTGTTTGAATTAGTTAATAATAGTAACGACAAAATAGGTAAGATTCTCTTTGTCCAGCAACCATATTCTTTGCAATGCTTACACACAGCTATAGCTCATCCGAGGGTTCGGTGCCGAAATAACGATCGCCAAAGTTGCCCATGCCTGGCAGAACGTAGAACTTTTCATTAATCTCCGGGTCGATGGCGCTGGTAACCATCTGCACCTTGGGGAAGGCATACGCAATGGACTGCACCCCAGATTCAGCCATTAACAGTGATACAATTAGTATGTTACTTTCAAGCACGTCGTGATCGAGGAGCACACGGATCGCCATCATAGCAGCCGCTCCCGTTGCCACCGTCGCGTCCATCAGAATCACTTTATAGTCTTTAATATCCTTTGGTAAACGTAGATAAAACAACTAGAAGGAATCAATAAACGTCGGGAAAAAAAAAACAAAAAAATAGTCACAAGAATTACCTCAGGTTCTCCGGTGTGAAAATTGGTCTGAATGAGAATTTTTCCTATTCGAATATCCTTACAGACGTCCGAGAACGCTTGTTCCATAGTTTCACCAGCACGTAGAATCGATACGCCACAAATCTTGTTCGTACCCATGCGCTTACCTTTGTAAAAGACGCTCTGTGGTGTTTCCACAACACGCTCAACAAAATTCATCAACGAAAGCGTATATTCAATAACGAGACGTATCAAACGTTTGCTATAAAATATAAACTCGTCCCGAGGTGTGTCCCTATTCCTAATAAACGTGTGTAAACCTTGGATTTGTGGAGTAGACGGCAGAAGACGCACAGTTTCAGGACGCTTTTGTCCGGTGTACGTCTGCATCTGTGCTAATTCCTCTCTACACTTAAATCCACGCTAAACCGAAAATGAACATTTACGTTTCAGTCAATTATTGAATAAATTGAATATTGAATCTTACCAACTGAAGTTGTGCGTGGACATGTTGAACAATCAGTTGAATAGCCACCTCGTTCTCTCCACCACGTGGAACAATGATATCAGCGTGTACCATTAACGGTGCAATATAGTGATTAAACGAGGGCTGTACCATTCCGGTATATTGTTTCAACACTCCTTCCAGGTCACGACCACGCTGTGATATGTCACGTTTCAGACGACGTGCGAGACGAACATCCGCATCAGTATCAACGAATATCTTCATATCTAGCATATCCAAGACTCTCTGGTTGTAAAATGTTAAAATTCCTTCGAAGATTATGACATTTGCTCCATACATTGTTTTCTATAGATAGATATTTTTTATAAAAGTTAGAAAAAATATTTTTTACAAAGCCTTAAATTTAGCAGACACAGAAAAGCTAAAGAAAACTAAAAATATGTCGCTTTCCTTTATGATTAGTAAGGTATTGTTAATGGTAAACGTAAATAGTGAAAACGTAACAACCTATTCAAAAATATGCAAGCTTATCTATTTTATTGTGCTACCAGTCAGTAGACGTAAACATCATTCACCCAATCCACATGCCCGCGTGCATATTTTAGAGCATTTTAAAATAAACAATAAATGACGCCACACCACAGCAAATAATACGCCGCAGACTAAATAATAGCTTGGTTTGGCAAAAACAAAAAGTAAACCATTTTTCTTGATAATATACACTCCTCTCGACTCTTATTGTAAACAAGATCATCACGAAAATAATCTCTGACTCACCGTGCGGGTTTCTCTCGAATGCGTCACAAAGTTGTAAATCGGAACCTCCACCTTTTTGCCCTCCTTGAGTCGCTGTAACGTCTCGCTGAGTAATTCAAAGTCAAACGCATCGGGATGATCGAAATTGTATTCGTTACGTGCAGACATCTCGTGTTGTTTCTCATTCAGTACCTTGTAGAATGAATCCATGCTCAGTAAAGTCACCCATGGCACAGCCAAATCTTCAATTATCTTTGCTGCCACTGTTGTCTTGCCTGAAGCACTGCCACCGCAAATACCTAATAGAAATATGTTTTAATAAAACCGTTCTCATGAAATTTTCGAAATATTTATGGGAATGCAATGATTTACCAATAACGAACGGCTCGACTTGCTGCCCAGCCATATTATACCATGGCGGTCGGCCTGCTGTGTAAATAGTGCGATGGGGTGTGCGTATCATCGACTCGGCAGACGTCTTCTTCGAGGACTGATTAATTGATGTGGTTCGTTGGCGTCGTGAACGTGGCGATTTTTGTGAACCTACCGCAAGGCAAACAAAACTTTGGCCACTCATTTTTCACAGTGATCTTGGAATTATTTAAAAATATTGCGCAATTTTCAAATATTTGCTAGTTTTAAGAATCAGTCATTGAAAACGACATTCTATGACACTGTCGTTTTTTTTAGTGACTTATTCTATGACGATAGATATGTTGACTAGTTGATTACCACGGTCATATATTTTCATTGCAAATTCCTCTTACAATTAGTGAAACTTTATTTACATGTCAGCGCATGTAAACATTATCACGAAATAAAGGTATGCAAAAAAGTCAATGAGAATATATGAGGTGGAGTGGAACAAAATATGATAAAATAATTATATGTATTAATATTTCTGAAAGAACGTTTACCTGTTGATGGAGGTCTTGGACAGTAAGGTACTGTAATCGGAGAAGCTGGTGTGTTGTAGAAATCTCCACTGCGCTCATCTTCGCCATCTCCATCCGGAAAAACTTCGGAATAATCAACCTGACCCTCGGCGACATCACTGCAAAAATTAAACCCAAAATAACCAGGGTTGAATGACTCCAATATCGATAATCACTTTTCTTTATTTTTAATTCTTAAATACGCGTCTGGAATATAAAAAAGTTGTAAATAATGAGAAATTAATAACAACAAATAAATTTAGTTTCAGGCTACGAATATTCAAATGCCATCATAGACCATTGAAGATTTAAATTATTTAAGGTTATGTTATCTCCCCCCATGCGGTTCAGACCAAACGTAAATTTTGTTGATTTTATCCATAATTAACGTACGCAAACTTTAAAAAATCAATCCGATATTGCCAGAATACGCGCAAAATTCAAACAAAATTCATGTATGATTCGCGATATTAAAAACAATGTATGACTGCAAAATGTGTAACAACTCGTACATGTGAAGCAACTGTTTGCACGTTTTCGCACCAGCCAAGTCACCATTCGCGAACGCGGCGATGGCCTGTAGGCCATCCGTGATGCTCATCGCACAGCACTGCACGCACGACACAAGAACTCTACGATGTCATGAATGTGAGTGCCGCCACACCGTGCCGATAGAAAATTACCTATCTGAACTGGCCGACGACGGCGGGTCAATGTTGTTGATTTTCGCTGCCATGATTTTTCCCTTTCCCCCCAAAGCACACTGGTGCAAATGCGCTGAGGTGCGCGATCGACGTGTTTGGGTCGACGCGGTGCGACAGCACTTCGCCGAAACGCGAACAAAAAAAAAAGACGCAGTTGCGACGACGATGCGCAGGCTTGAAGCGGGATATGTTGAAATTTGCAACCTTTCCAAATGACGCACTTCGCAGAAGAATAGAATACGAGAAAAGAAATTTACACTAGATACGATCAGACTGCGAGGATTACATCCTACGACGTTAATTCTCTACATGACACTAAACGGATTAGTAATTAATTTTTGGAGTGGGTCAATATTCCATTATTTCAGTCAGCAGAGTTATTTTTTGCACTTTAAGCATTTCTGAACTGGTTTTGTTATCAATAAATCGCTATTAATTAATTTGGTAAAGTTATAAACGCCAGTTTTACACAAATATTGCTTGAAATCATAAAATATGTTAAATATCATACACTCTAGACGGAATTCTTAAAACTTATAACGCAAAACTTGCGATAAAGTGCAAATTTTTTGTTTGTAAAGCAATTTTCTTCAAAGGGCATGTTTCAAGTGTCCGACACCGATTTGAATGAAAAATGTTATTCATACTGCACGAGAGATTATTCTGTTTTCCTAAAAAAAGTTTATCATATGAGTGGGGTACGGTGTGCCGTTGATTGCGAGTAATGATGCAATTGTTTTGGAATGACAAATAGTTTTATTGTCACAAAGTAAGTAAAATAGTTCACGATGGAAAGACGAAGGAAACAGCGTTGTTGCGCGTTCGATAGCAGAAAACTAAGTCCCCGAGGTAAAGAAATATGCATTAAATTAAATTAATGTGCATTAAAGAAAGAGCGATAGTATAACTAAAACAGAGATGCAAAGAGTAGAAACAGATGCGTAGGTTTGGAAGATTTGCAGAGTTGAAATTGAAAGAATAGACCATATGATCTGAGAAATATACAGTGGAAAAAACCTTGAAGAAATACAATATCTAATATATGCTAATGTGTGGTCTGGACCGCCATATATGTATCAATTTATCATAAGTATATACCGGGTGAGTTTTTTAACGTGAAAACTTTAAATATCTCGAGAAATATGCCCTCTTCGAAAATATTGTAGGTAATCAAAAAGTAACCATTCCATGGGGGAAATATGATCGTGGTATACTCAGCCCCCCAACCTACAGTAGGTGAGATGGGGGTCACATTGACTAATGGCTACCCTTGTTTTTTAATGCAGATTCAAATTGTACGACTAAAAATATGCAAGATTTGTTCGAAAAATTGTTTTCGTAGTTCCTTCTGTAAGCGGTAAAAAATAATTTTATGAATTTATTTTCCAATGTAAAAATCGGGCTAAATTATTTTCTTGGCTTACAATTAGTACGCAGTTTATTGTTACAAACATACCTGGTAATGGATGCAGTAAATGCACAAAAAGATTTCCGTCGATTTTAGTGCATGTGCAAGTAACCCTCGATTAATGCGACCTCAAAAAACATGGTTTTGAATATTGCGGTTATCGGTGAGATCAAAACATTTAATCGCGATAATCAAAAGCATGTTTTTTAAAGACCGCGTATATCGAGGGTTAGTTGTACATGCATTGAAGTCGACGAGTATCATTTAAAACATTTACTGTAATCATTACTAGGTGTATCTGTAAGTAATAAATTGTGTACTACGTCAAGAAAAAAAATTAGCGTGATCTGTACACTGGGAAATAAATTCATAAAATTGATTTTTATCGCTTACAGAGGAAACTACGAAAAAAATATTTCGACAAATCTTACTTAAGAGATGTTTACATTCCCGAACGTACCACTACCATCATATAGACATGAAGTATGACCGCAGCGAAGCTGCCTTTGACATACAATATGAAAAAATAATCGTCGGTAGGCAATTTTTAGAATGTTAATCACGAATTGCAATAATTAGAAAGAGAAAGTGATGAATACCTACGACAGGACTTGAGGCCCACAGTCAGCCGTTTGCATTATCATATTCCGTCCCAGTTGACCTGAACGCCACGATTGAATCATCGGAATCGGGCTGCGAACATTTTGTTAAAAGATGTTTACATTCTCGAACGTACTACTACCATCATATTATCATGAAGCGTGACCAAAATGTTGACCTGAAATCTTACTTAGTCGTACAATTCGAATCTGCATTAAAAAATACGGGTATCCATTTAAAATGTAAAAGTTATCCCCACCCACTGGGGGTGGGGGTGGACGGCTGAGTATACCACGATCATATTTCCCTCATGGAATGGTTACTTTTTCTATTTCTCGAGATATTTAAAGTTTTCACGTTAAAGAACTCACCCGGTATATCGCTGGGAAGTTAGTAACAAAATCCCAGAAAAAAAAATTATTAGAGATATCCATAAGGAAATAATAAACAATAAAAATTGAGTAAAAAATGGTACTCGCAAAATTTGTACTCATTTGGGTCATATAAAAAAACATATGTAAAGGAGAAAGGGTACTTTCGATTTTTATATTTTTATGGATATCTCCAATAAATTTGTTTCTGGGGTTTTTTTCTAAGTTCATAGTGGTTGTATACATTCCTCTAACGATATCCTGCAGATAGGTTTCCTGGCGAGGTTGTTACTGCGATTATCCGTGCACCGATTGGATTGAAAATTTCCTATGTCGCAAAATAAAATTGATCAAGAATTGACAACACAATTTTGGATAACTATACTTGGAAAGTTTAGACAAGAAATATCTTTGTGTAGATTAAGATGTTTAGTAGACCAAGACATGTTCAATAGATTAAGAGGTCAATATATCGGAAAAGACATTAAAACTACAAAATTTTCCTCCGGTTACGGACACTTGGGACATGCCCCTTATCAGTTAATAAAATTGTAAAGTTGTATACATTCAAAAACGCCAACAAGCGTTGACATCATTGCAGAATGTAACTTTGCCTTTCTGGTCACATTTCTGGTCACATTACACATAAAAAATAATAGAGCACCAAATAATTTGATTACATGATTTATTTATTTGCTTTTGCGTTCCCATCTCACTGTAAGTGTCAATTCAAATCTCGTAAAATTGTGAAATGGTAAGTGTCAAGGAATGCATAAGTGTAAAAATCGCTCAGAGCTCAATAAACAGCACCAATTTCATGGCTCACATCGCATTCTGCAAAGAACAATTTCCAAGTTACAAGTGCACAATTATAAAATCTTCCAAATCCATTGCTCATTGCATAACACTCGCATCATTCAGCGCATCAGTAAATAGACACCAAATATTTTGACGATATCTTGTGATTTTCACATCTCATTTTCTTACAATTAAATGAATCGTACGTACGCGAAGAGAGCCCTTATATGTATGCATATAATTTCGAAATGTGCAAGAACTGGATAGAAAGAGGAGTAGAGCTGTATCAAATATGTTGCAATTCGTGAACAATAATCAATTGAAACACGTTTCAATCTCCGAAACATGCACAGCACATTCGCACAAAACATCCGAATACTCTTTGAAGCAGCTCAACATTTCCGAATGTAGAAAATAAATGAAAGCAAAGAACATAGACTAAATCGTTTTTTGGGACCTTGTTTCAAACGTCCAAGAATGCCCATTAAAAACAACAGTGTATCACAGAATGTTTTATATCTTCTATGATAGTTTCTTCCCCTAAAACATGGCGGCATTCTGTGCAGTGCAATTAATAGTAATTAAATCGTAAGTACACAGAGAAAACCACTCCATCAACACGTTCGCGCAAATATGAAACAACTACATAATTACACCGATGATGATAATCATCAATTAATGTCTCTGATATTTTTATAGAATATATAGGGGAATATTACTATTCCAACTATTCATTTTCAATATCTATATATAGGTTATGTACAAATAATAAGTCATCATTAGTTTTAATTACCAGACTTGTTTGCTGATATCAAACAGTAGAGATATCAATGCACCCTTTGCATTACTATTACTTCCGCTATTTAGTTGTTTAAGGCAGATATTAGTTCTAGTTACTATTTTCCGTTTGACGATGTGTGGTTATGGCATAATCCAAAACCTTGTTGGTGGTATTAACAAGGTTTTGGGTTATTACAATGTTCTATCGAAGGGTGTCAATGAAATTGGATTAATGGTTAGGAGTTCATTTACAGCAGCTATTTGTTAAGTGAACTTGAATGGTTTGCAATCTATATGTGATTACGTTAAATCCCATTAATGTAATTGGTAAATATTTTGCATTATGTCAATTTTTAATTTAACTTACAGAATGTCTCAATTGTCCGGATCGGAATTGAATTACATTTTTTTCGTATACTATATGTATTAATATAAATAATTTGTGACAACGGGATTTTTCGCCGTTTGCCCAAAGAACATTTTCAAAGTTTGGTCACAAATAAAGCAAGGTATATATTAGTGACGCTTGGTGTTAAAGCAATATATACCTTGCTTTATTTGTGACCAAACTTTGATTTTTTTTAGGGGCAAACGGCGAAAAATCCTGTCAGGAACTATTTCTATATATGGACTAAACGTACGAAAATGTTCATACAATTCCGTGCCGGAAAATTGGGACACTTCTTGTTAGATTAGAATAGCTGGCAATTGATTTAAATTTCAATTTGATTCCGCAACATTTGGTTTTTGCACTTGTTCATTCTTCATTTCTCAATAATACTAAATAATGGCAATCAAATGTAAACCTAGAAAGTGTCTCATCATCTTAGAACGTACTAATTTGTCTTTCGTGATGTCTGTTCGACTCACAACGGGCGTCTCTCAATTGTCCCACACCGATTTAGATGAACTTTTTGTACCGGTACATAATGAAGTACTTTCTGTTTCCGGGAGTTTTCGTCGTTTGACAAAAATTTCAAGGTTGTGTCATAAATTGAAGATATACGTTGCTATAAGAGAAAACTCTCTTTGTCGACTTCGTGGTGCAGTTGTTAGCGCGCGTCAGTTTATCGTCTGCAAGGCTGCGGTTTCAAGTTTTGCTCATTCACTTTTTTTTTCATCTAAATCCGAGATGGAGAATTGACGCACTCTCCTTGTCAGACATCTCTCTGAACAAAACCACAGCATCTTCTTCTCAGACTAAGGGAACTTCACACACATCATATATCGTATCAAATGGTCCTTCTTATTTTCATCACAAATACATATTGCAACAACTCATCCATGCTCTTTGACTAAGCACCTACAAATCATAAATTAAAAATCATTCACTCACATGCATGCGCACCCGGCTTATAATAATTAAACTAATCCTCAATAGCTGCAAGAAAATATTCAACAAACCCAATAAAATGTGCAAACAAAAAATTGCGAATCAAAAACGTGTAAGTCTCTAAGTGGTTGACAATAAATACAATAATTCTTGAGTGCTCATGACCAAAATAACGTCTAACGCTTGTGTTAAGCGCATGTGGGGCATTCACAAAGAACCTCGGTCGCATCATTGATAGTATTTCAATTTTTGGAATCAATTTTCTTTTTGCATAGTTTCGTCGTCACGATTGGTTGTCGCGGGTTGTTTGCCAATTGGTAGTGAGAGAGTAGAGAGAAAGAAACATCGATTTCAACCAATCAACCAATCGTTGGTTTTGCACATTCTAGAGGGGGGCCACAGCTAAGAGGGGGGCAAGGAACGGGATGCGACTAGTCGCGGCGGGTTTTCGCCCCAGGCCCCCGACGCCGTCATACGTATTCCAGCGGCGAGCGCTTTCCCTGTTTTCCACGCTGTTCCATGCAACGCTCAATGAGTTTCTTAATCTCCGAGATCACCCACACGGAAGACGTTAGTGTCGTGAGAAAGATCATATCTAAACAAGCAAATTGAGTTGATTTACTCATAAATTACATGACTATAAAAGGTATTCGTAAATTTACCCCACATTGTCAACGCTTCTGTTTGGAATACTCGCTGCAGCGGTGGAAAATACACAACAAGAAGTTGTCCAATCACCGAGAGACTGACGGCACCGAGAAACATACGGTTTGAGAAGAGACCAATTTGAAATACGCTTTTCGTCTGTGAACGACAAGACAATGCGTTCCACATGTCAAAGAAGACAAAGCAGGTGAATGTCATTGTTGTGTCCCTTGCAGAGATACCAGCCGAACTCATCTGGACAAATCAAAGAATGCGTTAACACGTTAGAAAGCGTGCGTTCATATCAAATTTACCTCTTTTTGGAATACCCATAAAGTCCCAGCAATAATAATACACGCCGAGAGAAACACATTTCCAACAAGTTTGCGCGTTATCATTGGTTCTTTGGTATTGCGTGGTTTTTGACGTACCACATCCGTTTCAACAGGTTCCACTCCCAGACTCTGTGCAGGTGGCCCATCCATTATAATGTTAATCCACAAAATTTGCATCGCATTCAACGGATTTGGAATCCCCATCATCGTAGCGAGTGCAATTAAGGATAATGCCGCGATGGACGTAGACAATTGAAAACGTACAAAGTTGCGAATGTTGTAGAATATACTTTTGCCTTCTTCAATTGCAGCTCTAAAATGAAGAATGATTCTCAAATCATTTGGAATTAGGTGAAGCTTAATACTTACATTATCGTGCCAAAGTCATCATCAGTTAAAATCATATCTGCTGCCTCCTTACATACATCTGTTCCATTTTGCCCCATTGCAATTCCAATATCTGCCCGTTTCAAAGCCACGCCATCATTAACACCATCTCCAGTCATTCCAACAATGTGCCCAGTACGCTGCAGCGACTTGACAATCGTCAACTTATTCTTCGGCGATACACGATAGAAAACAGTGGCATGCTGCACAGCAGCATCTAGCTCCGCCTCGGTAAACGCATCCAATTGCTCCCCGGATATCACCTGGGACGGCAGTGCCTCGATGCTCACCTGATGCGCAATCGACACGGCCGTATCGCGCGAATCACCAGTCAACATCTTCACCTGCACACCCGACTGCAGTAGTGTGAGTATATTATCCTGAACGGCAGCGCGCGGTGGATCACGAATACCGACGCAGCCAAGATATACCAAATCCTGCAAGGTGTCACCGCGCGCCATTGCCACCACACGCAATCCTTCACGTGCACTTGTTGACGCGTCGTGCATGTACTGCTGCACGTGGTGTGGCGTCAACGGCACGGCCATACCGTTGTGCGAGAAACGCGTGCACTTTGCCAACACTCGCTCAATAGCGCCCTTAACGAAGAAGACTTCATGCTTGTTTTTGTCATACTTTTGAATGCACTTCACCGCCATGATCTTGTGCTCGGAGCTGAAGGGATATTCCTGCAGGCGAATGTATCTCTCGGATGTGTTGAACATACCGTGCTTCATCGCAGCACATAGAAGAGCACCTTCAGTAGGTTGACCTTTTAGTTCGCCCTCTTGCAGTCGCGCATTATTACATACCACACCAGTCTCAAACACTTGATAGATGCTCTCGCGCGCTTTCTCTGCCGAGTCAAATTTGCGGAGAATAACTTCACCAATGTCATTATATCCAGTACCCGTGATATCAGCATGATACAACTCGGAGGTGCGTACGTCTGCCGCGGTCATCTCGTTTTTCGTAATCGTACCGGTTTTATCCGAGCAGATCACATTCACGCAGCCTAGCGTCTCAACGGTGGGTAACTTCTTCACAATGGCGTTACGCTTCGCCATCCGCATCACTCCCAGGGCCAACGTGACCGTTACAACAATTGGTAGACCTTAAAATACGACATAAGTTTCTCCGGTAAAAACTGTCACTTTCTAATACCTTCTGGAATAGCTGCAACAGCTAAACTAACGCCAATCGTAAACATCTCCAACACCTGCTTCCCTTGCAACCATCCAATAACCATGATCAAACCGATAATGGCAAATGAATACATCGACAATTGCGTGCCCAAATTATCCATCGACTTCTGGAGCGGCGTCTTCGGTGCCTCTTCTTCCAACATCATTTTAAACACACTACCAAATTCACTGTTTACACCAGTATTGATAACAACACCCTAAAAGCAAGAACAATAATTTATATTAAATCAAAATTCGCATTCAGCTATGTTTATGAATTATATACACCAAGCCAATTAAACGATACGTATTCACTCATTTTCGTTGCTACTTTGAATTGAGATTGTGGAATACGAGGAATTTTCTAACATCAGGCAGGCACATCGTAAACAAATCTGATATAAACAAACCTTTCCATAGCCACAGCGAACGAGGGTGCCCATAAACGCCACATTCGTATATTCGGTATGTGTGCCGTTCGGGTTACAAACGGACGCGCTGTTTTTATTCGCCGGCTCCGTCTCACCAGTGAAGCTACTCTCATCAATGCAGAGGTCCACGGCTTCAAAGAGACGCAAGTCGGCTGGCACCCGATCACCCACATTGAGACGTACAACATCGCCGGGGACGAGTTCACGTGCCATAAATGTATCTGGTGAGCCTTCACGTATACTAAAAATAATATAATACCCAATATTAGATGGCCTCTCAATAAACAATGAAGGATTATTTATACCAATGTGCCTGTGGGGGTACCAATTTAGTAAGTTCGGCTAAAGACTGCTCGGAACGATACTCTTGCACAAACGCCACGGTGACAACAATAACTATCGCCACAGTGATGCTGATAGCGTCGTCAAACTGTCGCATACAGACGGACACCAACGCCGAGGCGAGCAACAACAAGATGAGCGGATTGCGAAATTGATCCAGGTACTTCTTCCACTGCGGCTCCTCCTCCTTGACGGAGAACTCATTGTAGCCGGCGAGCTGTCGCCGATAGGTCGCCTCCTGCCAGCTGAGGCCGGCACGAGGGTCGACACGTAACCGAGCGGCAACCTCCTCGGCGCTACAAGCGCTCGCCTCCGCTGTTGTCATCCACATGATGTCGGCGTCACTCTAAAGTAGAGCAAAGCAAATGCAAATTAAGAAACCTCGGAAGTATGTAAAGTTTCGACGTAAATAAAATAATTATACTCATTATAACCATGTTATATTTGATAAGAATAGTTTTCAAGAAAATAATGAGTATAATTAAATGAAATGGCGAAAGTCGTGGAAATATCTTAATAAGTATTCCTAAGTTTTAAATAAATAAGTAAGTAATAAAGGTTATTAAAGTAAATTGTGACACACGAATGTGGGGAAATATTTCTTAACAACTATATGGATACCAATACGTTCTTTATCGCACATTTTATGAATTTACTATTTTTTTAAACTGGCGATAATATCTTTTAAGGTAAAAGATAATCAAATAGAATAAACCTATTTGGAAATACGATATGGGTATATATTTGCAGGTTAATAGCCTTCATCTCATATGAGAACTAATTTAAGGAACAATTTCATTTTTCATACCCAATATGGATTGATTATTTTCTCACAGTTTGTTTCATATCCGTCAATGATAAATGCTCACAACTACAGTGCCGCACAACGCATTCGAGCTGAAATTAGGCCAATGCAACAATTGCGTGGAACACATGCATAATGCACAATTTATAGGTATATACATAACAGGCATATTAACGTCGCGGTGCGGAAAAACTTTTACGGATGGTTCGTCACAACTTTAATAAAATATATAATTTTCATTTACATTGCGCATTAATTTCACAAATGCAAACTGCCAATTCACGGATATCATTGTTTTTCTATATCATTACGATAATTGAATAGAACATTGATGCGATATTCTTGTAAGTGAAAAAGTGAAAAAAAAAAAATGAAACTCTTACTTGAACATTCCGGATGATTTTCATCTATTCACGAATTAATATTAATACAAAGTATCGACGTTTTATTGCCGAGAAGTTGTGAGGGTATTTTGTAGGTATTGATTGGCTACACGCATAAGCTAATGACTAACGGGGACGAATCGCGGACACATACGTGGACTTTTAGTAAATTGTATGTATTCACAAGCTTCAACAGGTTGAATCAGCATTTAATCGATATGTTCTTCCGTTGTCTGGGTTTTTCTATAGGCTCTTTAAATATTACAAGATAATGAGAACAATTTATAGGGAATATTTAAAGGAATTTTCAAGGACTTAAAGATGTTTTCACAATGTGAACTTCTATGAGAAGATCATAGAAGTTCACATCTCTCAAGTTCTCATATTAAATTGACAAAATTGATAAATAATAATTAAAGTAATGCTTCAAATCTGACATTGGTTTATTTCTTTTAAAAATTCTAGAAATAAATAGTTGTATATTAGGTGTATTTATCAAATTTTATCTGAAGTCATCAAAAGCGAAAAGAAGAGAGGGAATGGCTTAAAGGGGCGTTCACGCATTGTCCGCCTTCGATTTGAATCTTTTTTTGTTTCGTGCAGTTCATATATTGAAATTGCCCCGAAACTGATATACGTTAATGGATTAATATACTTATTACCGACGTACAGGCTAATACAGGTCATCGGACAGAAGCCAAAATATGTCACCAAACAAAGAATGAGCGCCGACAAGAAACGGTTTATTGCCAGGGCAAGGTGTGGGAGTGAGGAACAAGGAAGAACGGTGTGGATGGGAAATGAATACATGGAATGTGTTATGTTGAGGTGGGGTAGATATCTGGGAGCATCCGTGTGTCTGCGAAGGGGTGAATGCTTTGGGATGTAAAAGGGGGAATGTAAGAGAGTGGTTGGAAGTGGGTGGAGGGGAGAGTGTGACAATAGTGAGGCAAATCGTCAATGAGAAATGGAAGCAGAGGAGAGGGATGACCAAATAGGGAGGGCGGGATGACGTACCACATTTGTATTTTTATTAGCTATTTTGTTAGTAATTGTTTTATGTTATATTTATTAAGAGTGTTAATGTTAATTAACTAAGGAAGTATATTGTATACTGGGGATGTATGAAAATGTGGGGAACAGAATGCCAATAAAGGTAGTTTAATCCATTTGTGACCAAACTTTGATTTTGAACCGTTTTAATTTATGAACAGTTTCTAACATTTTGATTTAAGTAGAACAATTTAAGTAGGACAATGCGTGAACGTCCCTTGTTGATACGCGAGCATTCCTTCATTGATATGCAATCAATTTCTTTCAGGTATCGTACTGCTTCAAATCTGCTTGTAAATTCATGTATTTATTCATGGTATTGACCTACTTCATTCTAAAATCGCTTGTTGAGTCGCGCATGTGCCAGGGCGACTACCTTCTCACGTTTAAACATGCCCTTCGTGTGCTCAAATATATCGGAATAAAGTCAATTCCTAACCAACATCAGCATCAGAGTGAGTTCGATTCCTCTACATCATTCCCACCCGCCCGTGCAGTATTAATTGTGTGCTACGATTACACTCCTGGGAAACTCAGTAAAGCCCTTTAAGTAGGGCCCGTGAATTTACAACTCGCGGTGTAGAAATCTCGTTAAGACGCGTGAACGCATTCATCTAGCAAATAGGCAATCTGCTATTTAGTTGATTTTTGAAATGTTATTCGATTTCTAAATGACTGCCAAGGAGAGGGTCTCAATTGTCCGTCATGGAATCGAATGAAAATTTTTGTGCGAATATGTACGTGCAATATGTATATAAATAATTTGTGTTAACTGGGATTTTTCGCCGTTTGCCCAAACAAATTCAAAGTGTGGTATATACTACACGTAAAAAAATTACATTCAATTCCGGGCCGGACAATTGAGGCACTCTCCTTGTGAGATGAACTACATTCGTCTAAAGCTTATATTTTTCATGATAGCGCAATACAATGGCATTATCATTAAAGTTTTAAGGGTGGTAGATTTTTCGTCTTTTCAAACCTTCAATAAAATACATTTTATTGTATCTAAACCTGCAGTAATTGTAAGTGTATATAGAAGTACGACTACACTTTAGCGAGCATATTTTATAGGTCGAGCGAGTGCACTTGGCTTGCTCCACCAGCTACAAAACGGAATGTATCGATCCAAAGAGACTTGTTAATTCTAACATCACGTACCGAGATACTACTTGAGTAATAGATATATACATCCGTTTGATTAATTTGAGCAATCCATAATTATAATTAATATCTCTTTGTCCGAGTACTTCTTTTTAACTTACTTTACTTGTACATTTACTTACTGTAATCGGCGGCTTGGTAACAGTCTCCCCATAGATCACCTTCACCTCCGGCTGTGCCGGAAGCTTAGCGTACTTCGATTTTGTTACCGGATCTTTCATATCACAACGAGGAACAAATTCAAGTGACAAGAAGAGACATGACCAAACTTAGGACTTGATAGTGTCGTTCGTACGTTGTGAAAATTTTTAAAACGATGATTGTGTCTTTTTTCGCCAATTATTAATAATTTTCGATACGTTTTGTGTGCCGTCGTAGTGAGTAGTGTTTGATGTGCGGCGTGGCGCGCGCGGTACTGTGCGACAGTTCGCAGGTCGATAAGACTGAAGTCGCGACTACCTTGCCGCAGGTAACACCAAACAATGCAGCGTGCACACGGGAGTAGCGCGCGCCGATCAACAGCGACCGACGCGACGCCGATGTCCTCTTACACCACGTCCAACAGAGAATTTTATCGGAGGAATTTTGAGTTAATTGCCCGAGACTCACGCGAGTGATTCGCCTTTTTTCTAGCCAGGACAGCCCGTGGTGGTGGTCGGTGCTGTACTGAACGGCTGTCAACGCACGACGTTGACGACGCCGACGACGCTACGCGAACTGCGACGGCTGCCGACTGGGAAAGTTTGGAAATGCATCGATTGCGCTCCTTCTACTACGTCAGAATTGTCTGGGAGCGTCTGGACAAATACAGGAGATGTAAAAATTGTGTTTACAAACACTTGTTTAAATTTAACATAGATACTGAAATTAATTTGTGCCACATATAATTTCAGCCAAATATAATCTGGACCAGATATATTTCAGAGTTACCAAAATATGTCGTCACATGAACGTACCAACAATAATAAGTTTGTAAAATCGTGTGGCGCATACTAAAGTGTTTGTTTTATGGGAATTTCCCTCAAGGTAAATAATTTGTTTTATATTATTATATGCAACCCAAATAACAAAATACTTACAAGGAGAGTGTCTCAATGGTCCGACACGGAATAGAATGAAAAATTTCGTTCGTGTAGAATATAAATAGCACTTATTTGTGTTATGGCGATTTTTCACCGTATTGAGCTGTTTTCAGAAAAAAATTAAAAA